>MNCI01010105.1:43056-95782 GCA_015680685.1 Gnetum montanum | reverse complement strand
AGTAACTAGTACTTTATTTTATTTATAATCCGAGCATTACTAAATTTAAGCATAAGATAATTAAGAAAAGTACCACCATAAATATAGGTAAGTGTTATATGACAACCCTCCCATGCTTGCCTGGAGCCATGTTTGAACAAGTTTAATATCACAAAAAAATCAAAAAAAAAATCTCAACATAAACCATAAAACTTAAGGCTTATTTTTTTTTCTCATTTTCTTATTTCAGTTTTACCGCATTGCGGTTGACATGGCAAAGGCAGTTGGCGGTTTAGAATTAGGGTTTCTTCTGCAGGGCTGCTATAAAGAGGGGCAGGAATTAGCAACAAGAGGAAGGATGGGTGGCCAATCTTTCTTTTTGAAATAGTAGTGGTTGGCAATGCATGTCCATCAGCAGCCGTTGTTTTATTTTGTTCTTCAGTTTGCCTCTTGTTGCTATGAGTGGTGCACATTTGATAGAAACACACCTGCAGACGGTGGCCTTCTCTTTGGATGCTGCGGTAATAGTAGATTCCTATGATCACGAATAACGTGATGGATAGCTGCAACCACACCCGCATCTCAGCGACATACAACAATATCAAAAACGTTTGGCATTTTCAATTACAGATATTTAATATTTTCAGCATTTCCAAACATGTTACCGGTACATTGTGCCGTATATCACTTTATGCACTAATTTTAAAACTTTTTTTTAAATGCTTAAACTTTCATTGTTTTATAATTCAAAGCAATAGCATTCCTTTGTTTTTTTTTCCGCTTTCAGATCCACAAATCCTTAGATACTAATATATTGCAATTTTCAACTTGTAAACCATTTTCAATCAGGAAACTCCTTATGGTTCCTGTTGCATTGTTTTGTTTCGTTGCGTTGCCCTTATAAGTATAGTTTTCTTCTCTGCATTTGCAGCACAGTAGTAAGTATAACTTTATGCTTACGTGCAATCTGCTTGTTAAAATTTGGTAACTGCGTCTACTGCCAACCAACGATGTGCCCTTTTCTGATGTAGTTCAAATTGTATAAGCATTTTAATTCCATATTACTTTGAAATAGTTAAGCTTCATTATTATTATTATTATTGTCATATGGCCCTTTCCAGCTGAAACTATTCCTGGGTTTCTGTACCCATACAGGAGGCATCCTAGGCGATAGTCTCTTAAAACGAGTTTTCACAGGTGTTCGCGTGTCCAAAATTTACGCATCAACAATACCCAAATGCTTTGAAGGCATGCAGAATGTGGAGTCACTACTCTTGGTGGGAGATGGCTTGCAAGGAGAAATCCCCATAAATATTTGGAGGCTTTCAAATATTTTCATATTGCAAATATCAGCGACAAACACGATGGGAGTGTTACCCATAGAGATTTGTCGTATGAGTAATTTGAAGGTGTTGAAAGTGAATGCTCATCTTAGAGGCCACATTCTGGATTGCATTGGGGACATGAAAGAGTTATCTTTTCTGGATTTGGCTGGCACTGGATTAAATGGTTCAATTCCGAAGGGAATTGGGATGCTCAAAAAATTGCAACATTTATATGTATCGGAAAATAGACTGTCTGGAAACTTCCCCAGAGTTTAGGCGGTTGCAGTCAACTGCAATATTTAGATGTGTCCCAAAATAGGCTATCTGGAAAAGTTCCCCAGAATTTGAGCAGTTGTGTCCTACTTGATACCTTAATAGTTTCGGATAATAGTTTCAGGGGAGAGCTATCTGTGATTTTTCCATCTTCTTTAAGGATTTTGTCTGCATTTTCTAATGCATTTTCGGGCTCGTTGTCCAAATCCTTAGTTGATTCCAAAAACTTGATGTGGCTGGATTTCAGGAAAAATAGATTAACTGGTCCCCTTCCAGAACATTTAAAAGAGATGATAATGCTCAGGACCTTGAATCTAGGTTATAATCAATTGGAAGGAGAGATTCCAGAATGGATGGTGAATTTTTCTAACTTGCAGGTCCTTGATTTATCCAACAACCACTTTCATGGCCATATTCCTTTGCATCTAAAAAAACTAAAGGGATTTGGCCACGTTTGGAATGATAACATGGTACATTTGGAATTAGATGTGGCTGTGCAATTCTTACTTGTCTTGCTGGAAATTATTTTTATCCTGAAGCAAGACCTTCCTTCCAGTGTGAAAATGATTTTCAGGCAAAAAAGGCTAGAACTTATGAATCAATACATGGTATAGTACAATAATTTCATAGACTTGTCATGTAACAATCTTACTGGCAAGATTCCAAACAACATTGCTGAATTGGGTAAATTAAGGTTGCTTAACTTATCTCACAACATGTTGAGTGGTCATATACCAGACAACATAGGAACGTTGCTCACGTTAGAACAAATTGATTTGAATTCAAACGGATTGACTAGTGCAATTCCTGAGCAGCTAAGTTCCATAGCATCTTTGGAGGTTTTTAATGTTTCACATAATCACCTCTATGGTAAAATCCCTTGGTCTACCCAGTTTACTACATTTGATGATAGTGCATTTGCTGAAAATGATTGTTTATGTAGAGTTTTCATTCATGATGATTGTCAAACAGCCAAGGGAAAGCAAAGTATACAAACTAGTAATTCAAAGGATTGGTGGGATTGGGTGGAAGATCATGTGTCATTGATAGCATTTGGATTAGGTTTTGGTTTATCCTATGGGACAACAATAGCATTGTATTGTCATTTGGATGCTTTTCCTCACTACTGTGCTACTTATTGTTTTTATATTTTTTTGTTGTAAGAGCTCATGTTATTTTTGCGCTAGTAGTTACTCTTTGAAAGATGTTCTTCACAATGTAAAAGCTCAATAGTAGATGATAGCATCTATTTTAGTATGTGTTGATGCATAAATTTTGGTCACACCAACACCGGGAAAGAAAACTCGTTTTAGGAGACTATTGCCTAGGGCGCCTCCCGTATGGGTATGGAAACCTGGGAATAGTCTTAGCTAGAGAGGGCTACATGGCCTTTTGCAAATAAGCTAGAAAGAAATCTAGAATTTAAATTAAATAATTATCTTCAATACAATAAGTAATTAAAAGAACTGAATTTTCCCTGATCCTACTGATGTTGTTGGTCCGTGACTGCCGATGGTATCCACTGCTAGGCAGGAAGACTGCGATCGCCATGAGAGAGGGAGAGAGAGAGAATGCCCACTGCAATCCGCACAGGGCAGCAACTGCAGTTCTCAAAGCCTGTCGTCATGTGCCACCTTTGTGCATCGTCGCAGAGAGGAAGATCGTCCACCCACGTCTGCACCACCACGACAAGCTCTTGCTGTCGCCGAGAAGACCTGCAAGGATCCTGATTTTGAACCACTGGCTCTTGCCTTGGACCCTCCTTGACGATCAAATAGAAGCCTATAAAAAAAAAGAAAAGTAAAGAAAGAAATAATTTCTTAGTGGAGAGGAAGCTGCCCCCTTCAGACTAATAGCCAGAGCCTGTTTTGGGACCTCTCCTCCCTCCCTCTAGAGCCTCCATCTAGACTCCATTTTATAGTTGCTGCGACCCTCCATAATGATGGCTACATTCTCTAATTTAAGTGCCCACCATGTCCATAACTTCCAAAACGTCTACCATTAATGACCGTAACCGTCATTGTTAATAATTGGTTCCACCACTATTAATAATTGGAATCGTCATCATCAACAATTGTAACCGCCACCATTAATAATTATAACCACCACCATTAATAATTGGTTTCGCCACTATTAATAATTGGAATCATCATCATCAGCAATTGTAACCGCCACCATTAATAATTATAGATGCTATCATTAATAATTGTAATTTAATAGTTTAAATGCCCACTACTTGCATGATTTTTATTGTAGTAATTAAGAGAAAGAGAGAGAGAGAGAGATAAAGACGTTGATAATCATGGTCCCATGAGAGCATGGAAGTGTTGACATCAACACTTAGCGCCCAAACTTTTAATTGCATGCCAGTGCAAGGAACAAAACCACAGAAACTTTAAAATGATGCAATAGGTAGGAAATCACAAATATCACAAAACAAGAAAATGGAAACTTCAAAGGAAACTATATTAACCTAAACATGATTAAAATAACCATATAATCAAAAGAGAACTAAATGTGGGCCACCCAAACCACACCATCTTATTTAATCAAATTCTAAATATATAATTAATTTATCTTAACTACATATAATTATAATTAAAATATAATTATGATTTATTTCCTAGTCTTCTGACAAAGTAAAAGCCAACAACATGTGGACTACTTTGAGCACAAGACCTATACTAAACTTAATGAGGAGGACAAGCTCATATTAGATTGTGGTTAGTCACAACTTTTGGATTTTTCCTTGGACTTTTTTTTTCCTTTTTCAAAAGGGGAAATGGAGGTTAGGGTGAGGATAGCTATCAGACCCCATCACACTTAAGAACTTATTACATTGCCAATGAACATGGTCCTCATTCCTTTTTTTTTTTTTTGAGGAAACTTTGCCCATGGTGTACTTCATTCTTAAGGTAGGAATTCCAACACGAGTCTGGCTGATTAGCTGTACTGCCAGTGAACATGGTCCTCATTCCTTTTTTATTTTTATTTTTGAGAAAACTTTGCCCATGGTGCAGTTCAACCCTCGTGTATGTGCCTTTAATTACAATTTGATAACATCATAGTAGGTCTCTTGGGTGGCTAAGGGTTCTCAAGTGGAAATAAACACACTTCACCTTATTGTTCATAAGGTAACCATGGATCATCACACATGAGGGCTAGGGCTCATGAGAGGGAAAGTGGGATTTTCCAAGGTCACCTAGTGATTATGGCTAACCATTCTCCAACATCACCTATCCTACACTCATATGATTATGATGATTATATGATAAGTTAGCACAAATCTCATACTCCATAATCCAACATAACTATAGAAACTAAAACCTTGAAAAAGACTAGGAAGAATCAAAGCATTATTGAAATATATAGTATAAAAGAGATTTTATGTAATAGTACTAGGAAATATTATATAAAGGATTATACTCACATTATTTTCCAAAAATGCTTTGATGATCCAACGCCTAGTAACTCAAAAGATCATAATGATTACTAAAATCATATGCAAAGCAAAAATCAAAACAATATGCCAAGATAGAAATGAAGAAATGCAAAGAAAATATGCAAATGCAACTATATACAAATGAAATGCATGACGAAAAGCAAGAAAACATGCAACTAAGAATCTACTAGGTGTCCATGTGGGGCACTTGAGTAGATATGCTTCAAATGAAATGCATTAAAATTTCTATGTAATCTACATCCTCACAAATCAGCAATTATATATATATTGGGGCCAATGATGTCTTTAATCTGAAATGGGCCTAACCACATAGGAGAGAACTTATTTTGAAGATTTTCTTGGTCAAATGTTCTACCTTGTTCTAAGACTAGGTCTCCTATCATAAAGTCTTCACCAATGTACTTCCTATCAAGATATTGTCAATGCTTAAGATTACGAAAATCAAGACCTAATCTTAACTTAATCGTTTATTTTCTATCAAGTTTTTCTTTGATATAAGTTTCAATGGTAGGTCTAGGTCTTGGGGGGTCATAAAATATAGCCTTTCTAGGAGTATGTTCCATGGATGTGTCGTTAAAATTTAGCACACCTTCAAATGTTTTAAAAGGTAGGGTTTTACTTACATCTTTATCTTCCCCTAAAGGTGGTGGATCACTTAGACGAAATTCATCATGTTGTTGATAGGGCAAGGTGTCTCCATATCTTTCTTTACCTTCTCTAGAATTTTGATAAGATTGGATGAAATCTACATGAGAGATAGAATTTATTTTTGTAATTCCACTCACATAGTCATTTTCAACATGTTCCCTGCACTCAACCTTAATAACCCCAACATAAAGATTAGCATTTTGATCTTCCAAAAATTGATTCTGTTGATCCAAGGCTGTAACTACTTGTTTGCAGAAGGGTTCTCAAGGTATCGTCATGTATTCAGATTTTCCTCTGATAGGAATTAATAGCTCTGAGAAATCTGACCTAAAGAAGCCCCCAAACTTGGCTCCAAAAGTCCTAGATAGGATCACACCATAGGTAGGTGACATGTCAACTACCAGAATATCTGTGTAACATGTGAACGTACGGTATTGTTTAAGTTGCACTTTCACTCCCTTTAATGACCCTACTATAGGTACATTGGACCCATCAAGTTGAATCATACTTTTTGTTTGTGGTATCATTTGTGCTCCTAAAGCCTTACATACCTCAAGTGGCATGACATTAATAGTTGCTCCAGAATCCATCAAATAATTGTGAACATTCTTTTCCAAAATAATTAGAGTTGTTAGGAAAGGAGGTTGCTCTTTCTCACTCATCATGGAATTATTTACATTTTGTACTACTGATGTGTAAGGATTTTCAATAAACTAAACTTTCCTTTCAGGGGTTGAGGTTGTTTCTTTTCTAGTTTCCGATGTATGGACTATCTCTTAAACTGCCTCTTTCATTTCGTTAAATTGTAAAATGTCATACATTAAGATGTTAGCTTTGGTTTTCTTCAAATCCTCAACTAGATCATAAGTCTTGTGTTTATCTTTAGCTTCTTGTTGAGGTGGGGTTCTTCTAAGTATAGAAGGTGGGTTGGATTGTTGTGGAGCGTTTGTCTGGGATGACTCAGTTTGAGTATTTGTGTTACTTTGACTAGGAGCTCTTCTATTTGGAGGAGTGTAAGGGTCATTCCTAGTTTGTTGTTGTGTGTTGTTCATGAAGTCTTTAAATCTATGATAGCAAGAATTAGGTGGGTTGGGGTTGCTTACCATAACTTGCTCCAATGAGGAAACTTCTTTGTTTTCTGTTTGATGAGGTTTGTTAAGGACCATAATAGGAGGTTTTCCATTTTGTTGACCTTTGTTGTTGTCATCATATGATGCTAAAAATTGGGGACAAGTCTTCTTAGAATGTTGCCTAGTGTTATGGAATCGGCAATAATTGTCATTGACTGATGAACTAGGCTTTTCTGGTTGTATAGGACCCTTGTTGTTTCTCTTTAGTTCAACTACTTCGTTGGAAATTTTTTGAAGCAAAGTTAATATTTGGGTCATTTGATCTTGAGTTTGAGTTGGGGGTTTTGTAGGATTAGATACCTCATTTGGGTTTATGATGAATTGAATTGAGGCCTTTGATTGATCCTCATTCAAACCAGCGTTAGATGGTAGGAATGGAGAAGATGTGTGACCTTGAAAATAGCTCTTTGTAGGTTAAGTCATTTGAAGGGGAACAGGAGTTTAGAACATAGTGTTGGTCATTGAAAAAGTTGGTAGAGATACAAGACTATGTTGCATAGGGTTTCTAATGCTCATCATTCCAAAATGGGTTTGAATGCTATTCATAAGGGTAATTTGTTCTAGCTCCATAGCTTTAGCCATTGCCCCTTGTATTTCTGTTATGTTTGAATCAGATTTGATGGCATAGGCAAAGAATGGGTCAATGGTAGAGAGGTAAAAGTTAAGAATGCCATCAGGTTGTGGACGCATCTCACTTGGCACATAGGCCAGCTGGTGAAGGAATCTAAGGTTATAATCCCTAACATTCTCCCCAGGTAGCTTTCTTAAGCTGGTGAAGTTGCTAAATGCTATGGCAGGGCATGTGAATTTTTTAAATTGAGTCAAAAACTTATTTTTGAACTCTTGCCATGAGTTAATGGAGGCATTAGGGAGCATCAAAAACCATTGGGTTGCCTTGGTTCTGAAAGTTGTTACAAATACTCTACATGCCACATCGTTTTCAACAATGTTGTGGATGCCTAGTAAAGTTTCAAAACATTGTATATGTTGACGGGCATCACTTGAAGGGTTTGTGGGGTCATAGAACAAATTTATGTTCTGAAGTAACTTTGGAATGTCGTGGTAGTTAGTAAAGTTAAAGGGGTTACTGACCAAGGGAGCCAGGGGTTGATTGGCTACCATCCTAGTCTGGGCTCTCCTAGGAATAAAACTTGGAAAACATGAGGCTCGTTGTTTTTTTAATGCGAAGAAATGAGTGATTGGCCGATTAGAAGCAAAGGAGAGTTCACTCATAAAAAGAAACTATAAAATATAAAAACTATAAAATTGCATAAAAGAAAAGAAAATATTGAAATAATAATTCTTTTGGAAAGAAAAATAAATGTATAAAATTGCAATACTTATAAAATTAAAAAGGAAAGTAGTAAAATGCAAGATAAACTTAAAATTGCATAATCAAATAAAACCACCTTACCTAACCCAAGACTAAGGTAAGGACCGCCAAAACATAGATTTGAAAATGGGATTGGAAACAAGAATTAAAAAAAAAACAAGGAAAAAGATAAAAGAAAAAAATGGGTGATGAGACCTGAAAGTTTTCAAGAAACGAACTTCTGAGAACAAGCAATAAAGGGCTCGAAAATTCTTTGAAAATATTTTTCAAGACAATGGTTGCAAACAGAAGTTTTAAATAAAACAAGTTTGAAACAAGGAAAATGAAATTTTTCAGGAAATAAAAATTGAATAGGGATTGGAAAAGGATAGAAAATAAATATTTCAGAAAATGGGATAACAATGGTCAAAGAAACAACAAGAAAAACTAATCAATAAAAGGTTGGGGAAACGCCCTCCTTCTAGCGCCAAAAAGGTGTTGATGCATAAATTTTGATCACACCAACACTGGGAAAGAAAACTCGTTTTGGGAGACTATTGCCTAGGGTGCCTCCCGTATGGGTACGGAAACCCAAGAATAGTCTCAACTGGAGAGGGCTACGTCGCCTTTTGCAAATAAGCTAGAAAGAAATCTGGAATTTAAATTAAATAATTATCTTCAATACAATAAGTAATTAAAAGAATTGAATTTTCCCTGATCCCGCTAACGTTGCTGGTCCGTGACTGCCGATGGTATCCACTGCTAGGCAGGAGGACTATGATCGCCACGAGAGAGGGAGAGAGAGAAAAAGAGAGAGAGAGAATGCCCGCTGCAATCTGCACAGGGCAGCAACTACAGTTCTCAAAGCCTGCCGTCGTGTGCCACCTTTGTGCATTGTCATAGAGAGGAAGATCGTCCACCCACGTTTGCACCACCGCGACAAGCTCTTGCCGTCGCCGAGAAGACCTGCAAGGATCCTGATTTTGAACCACTGGCTCTTGCTTTGGACCACCCGCTTAGGGCTGCATTCCCAAACAACCCGACTCGCCGATAGTGCCCCGTGATGCAGCAAGGTCCGAACCCGTCCTTGACGATCAACTAGAAGCCTATAAAAAAAAAGAAAAGGAAAGAAAGAAATAATTTCTTAGTGGAGAGGAAGCTGCCCCCTTCAGACTAATAGCCAAAGCCTGTTTTGGGACCTCTCCTCCCCCCCTCTAGAGCCTCCCTCTAGACTCCATTTTATAGTTGCTACGATCCTCCATAATGATGGCTACATTCTCTAATTTAAGTGCCCACTATGTCCATAACTTCCAAAACGTCTACCATTAATGACCGTAACCGTCATTGTTAATAATTGGTTCCACCACCATTAATAATTGGAATTGTCATCATCAACAATTGTAACCGCCACCATTAATAATTATAACCGCCACCATTAATAATTGGTTTCGCCACTATTAATAATTGGAATCGTTATCATCAGCAATTGTAACCGCCACCATTAATAATTATAGATGCTATCATTAATAATTGTAATTTAATAGTTTAAACGCCCACTACTTGCATGATTTTTATTGTGGTAATTAAGAGAGAGAGATAAAGACGTTGATAATCATGGTCCCATGAGTGCATGGGAGTGTTGACATCAACAGTATGCAAGCAATAAATGGTATTACACTGCATGTTTTAAATAAACTTATAAAATGTAAAAGGTAAAAAATGACTTTGTACATACTGTGTAACGGGTGAAAGAAATCTCGTAATATTTTGGGTTCCTTTTGACTTTCCCCCTTTGGGCTTTGTCCAAGCTTTTTTAATCAATACCGTGAGAAAGTTCATTGCAAGTGGATGCAATTGTTTGACGCAATTTTCCTATTTATTTTTGATCTTTCAGGCCATCGCTGTGTAAAAGTCAAATTGCACTAACGTCGTCGGCAACCAAGACTATGTTATTCGTCCTTTTTCTTTCCATACGACCCACCAAGACTATGCTATTCGTCCTTTTTCTTTCCATACAACCCTTTATAACAGCTGCTGCAGAGAAATTAATTCTTGGTATAACTTGTCTGCTAAGGAAATCGTATTTTACACACAGAATCCACAGCATTCAGCAAATTCTACGGTGTTGCTTCCACCATCTCGCCGGTTCTCACGTTATTGACTTACTCTCAATATCAGAGTCATTGTGCGGTCCTATTACACTTGCAGGACTCTTAGAATGGTAGTCATATTTACCAGTAATGACGATGATACTGGAAACGTGAAATTCGTATATCATGAGGTTGGTGATTGAAAGGGAAACGTGAAATTCAAAGAACGCGGGAAGAGATTTTTAAAAAAATCCAACGAAACAAAGATACATATATTATTATAACTTTTATGTACAAAAAATGCCCCCCACTTTATGACACTCTTTAGATATATGGTTTAGGGTTTAGGGTCTAAATTTATATATATGATGTTTGATGCCATTTCGAGATGGCTCAAATTCAGTTGCATTTTATCACACCTAGGCACCCATTTCATACTTCATCATATTTACTTTTATTTTCCCTTACAATGCAAGCAAAATGATTTGGAGATTGCCAATAGGTATAGCTTTTTGTCTTGCAGTAAAAATTAACATGATGTATATTTTCATTGTAGATTAACTGCCTAATTAGCTTATAGAGAAATATATATATCTTTAAAAGGAATTTTTTAGTTTTGATTTTTTCTTGGAAGCCCAATTGTTGGACAAGGTAACAAGTCTAATGAAAACCAAATTACTGTAGCATCCTCTCTTTCTTTACCCACTTTTCAATTCCCTATAGATCCAATGTTTGTTTAAAGTGTCTTTGTATTATTATTTATGTTAAAGATTTATGTTCAAGGCAAGGACCATGCTATGGAAAGCTCATAATTTTTTTTCTCAAATTTTACTACATATTTGCAATATATTTTATAACAATAGATCAAGACATGGTATTAATACTTCATGTTTGAGGCAACATCATGTCATGAACATTAAGCATTAAATCATTTCTTCGAAAACAAAAAATGATTTCATTTTTATTGTTTGGATCTGCTTGATTCTCAAGGAACATTGTACCTAGGAACAAAAGAAAGGAGAGATCAATCTCCAAAGACTTTGTATACAAAGATACAGTAAGATTTTCTTAATCATACAAAATAATGAAACATTGAGGAAACATTAAAGGAATAATAATTAGATGCAAATGTGGTACTTACAAACTTTTCTACCATTATATTTTCTCAAGCATGCACCTAGTTTTTCCTATGGTGTACCTTTGAACAACATTAAGCAAATCAACATAACCAATTTCAAGATCCATACATTCTAGTTGTTGAGTACTAAATTCATATAAATGATGCAACATATTTATTCGTAAAGTCTATGTGAAAAAAAGAGAGGAAAAGATAAGTCAATGAAAGAAATAATTCTTGTATATTCCCAACAATATTAGTAAAAACTTTTTGCAAGGACATAAAGAAATGTGAATAGGATAGTATTTTTAGGATTGGTAGGGTTGTCTATAATTACATTGAGGGTAAGGCAACCTCTTGTGTGGTTGCATTTTGGTGAATTTTGGGTTTAAGGCATAAATCCAGACTCCTAAAGATGTAATAGAATTGGACGATATTCTTTAGGATGCTAATATTGACACACATCACATCCTTCATCATCTAAATTCGAATCTACAACCTCTTTTATTGCAACTACTTTTCCTTTTTGCTAGTAGTAATCATTATCTATATCTTTTTTCTTTACTTTGTACTTGTCTTTAGCTCTACCTTACTATGCTTTTTCCTCCATAATTTTTAATGTTGTTTGAAACTTCTCATCAATTGAGTCCCACATTTTGTCAACATTAGTCAAAATTTCAATTATTGACTTTTCGATTAGCAAAGTTTTCCTTTAAACTACCTCTTTTAATAGTGTGTCATCTTTTGATTCATAGAACAAGCTATCTCTATTGTATTCGTTAGAGCTCTCTCTCTCTTGTTTAGTTCTCAATTCTCTTTTGCTACTTGATTAATCAACCTATAAATTTGATGTGCTCTCATCTTTGAAAGTCTTCCTTAAGCATCGATTTCAAGAGTTTCCCTTGTTTTGTTTTTGAGTCCATTTATAATATGTTTTAGTTATTTCCTCTAAGAGAGGCCATGGCCTAGGCATCTATGTAATAGTGAGTAATACCTACTTAGGGTTGCATCAAGGGGCTCATGATTTCCTTACTTCCATCCCTAAATCTACTTCCTTAAATTGGACACTCTAGAGCACATCTCATATTTCTCATTAGAGATTTTTAACATTGTACTCTACCTTCTAAAGGATTCTAGTTGCAATGGCTAGCACCAACATTCTACTTTCTTAATGAGAATCCTAGGGAATAATTTTAGCTTTTCCTATTTAATATTTACATTTGGCAAAGCATAGACATTATGAAAGACTTGTAGATGGTGTTGTGCATTTGCATTGTAACCTCCCTTGAACTTAGGGATGTTGTTCATGTTTAGTTGTTTATCTCTTTTCTCATGGTTTGTGTTATGTCCATGTCCCCTTCTATGGTGTCTGCTATGTCTTCTTTCAACTCTATGACCTATTTCTTTGTTACATCTAGCATCTCTTCTTTTATTCCTATGAAAACATCTGTAATCATCTCTACTAAGTCATCTGCCATTACTTCTTTTTTAGTCTCCTTCACTCTTGTCAGAGCTAGACGATAATGAGGATGAGAATGATGGAGAAATAAAAGGATTGTGTCAAATTACTCTCCTTCCATGATCCCTTTGGTCATCTTGACTTGGCCTACCAAAAGACTTAGGCCTAGAGGTCCTTCTTGTGTTAGGTCCTATCCTTCCTTTTTCTTGGTTTCTAGTCAAGATTAAATCTAATCATGAATTTTTCATGTTATCTGTAGTAGGGATTAGAGAAGTTTGGTAATGACATTTATGCTATTTATAATTAGTATTCTTCTTCGCGAATTGAAATGTTAGTGGAAGGGTAGTTGATGAGTGGCAAGGTACCCCTACACTCAACCATACGAATACGAGTGTTACACGCATGATCCAGTCGAACTCCAAGGACTAAGTGCTGACGCACCTTATGGAACACTTAAGGTTAATCAATTGTTGTCTTCCCAGACTTGTATTGTCATGGTTGTATGGTTAAGTAAGTCTAAGGTATATGATTTGTATGTCTTTTATCTTTCACCTATGCTAAGAGAGGAAAGGGTGAAGAGACTAAGTAACTAACTTTCCCTAACTAAGCTTTAATCGTCCTAGCATTAGTATCCGTTCCCACTTGCCGTACACACCCTGAACCAGTGCAACACTACTGGGATTGCCAAACACTATTCGTTACTAGGTTACCAAGCGTAGCACACATGCTCGAAGCAATCGTACTGAATGCACTTAACTAGGAGTTGAGGGTTGAGAGAGATTAATTATCTAAGAAAGCATTTAAGCATTTAACATTAATTAAATCCTAATTAGCTTAGTCCATGCACTGCAAGGTTTATCAGAAAGTTCATCTTTATTTTCGTACAAAAATGTGTGCTCAGGTACAATTTGCTCGAATAAAGATTTTTTCACTTTGAGACTCCTACTGTGGGCACATGAAAATTATTCTATCTCCAGAATGGTAAAACTGCCGGAGTTTTGCTAAGGGTCTAGATTTAGATGAGGAAACAAGGGAAAGCTGCCTCTTATTTATAGACAAGGCGATGGGTTGCAATATCGCATACGCGATATCGCAGGGGTCGATGCGATATCGCGGCCCATGCGATATCGTGGCCCATGCGATATCGCGTCCCATCATACCCCCATAACTGAATGAAAACTCATCCTTGAGTTCCTTACAAAATATTTGGAAGGTATGGGATTATTGACTTGAATGACACTAATGGTAGATGAGGTGACATGTGAACGGATCATCATTACAATACATGGCAAAATTTAGTATTCATGACAACAAGAGTGAACACTATACATAATTGACATCAAGCCTTGTTTGGTAGTTGAGAGAAAAGAGAGAAGAGAGAGAGAAAAGAAGAAATCTGCTATTGCCAATGCCAAGATTATACCTTTCATTGTCCATCCATAAGCGTGCCATCAATCTTGTCCGTTGCATAACTGCTTCAGCGCCAGTCCATTCCAAGTGTTTCCTCCAGATCCAATCTATTATTGTATGATTGCCATTTGCACACACAACACAATATGATATTAGCAAGGATAAATGAATCATAATGCAATTGATACCTTGCTTCGGTGTAAGTTCCATTGGTTGAGTTTTGATATGGCTGATACAAATCTGGAGATATAATACTGGTGACTACCTAAGGTGTAGGGGTTTAGAGAAAATAGAAAGAATTGGACCAGGACCCCCATGACTGAGAGTGAACCTCTAGTAGCGATAGAATGGAAAAAGATAACGAATAAGATGAAGAAAAGGAAACAATGGCAATGCTGATAAAATCGATGTTAAATATGGAAATAAACAAAATAATTGGTGATTGCATAGATTTTTAAAGAAAAGAAATTAATGGATGCACCAAATAGGAATGCCAGTAGATCCTCCCCAAAGCAGGCTCATGCCCTTAATGCCCTGAAAATCCCACATTCAAAGAGTCTGTAGGCTCTAGGAATGTCATTTGGAGAGAAGAGTTAAAGTCTTAACCACAAGAATTTACCCAAAAGAAAATGATGCATCAACCAAAATATAGACTACTGATACAATCCATAATGAGGTGATAAATGGGGAAAGAAGGATGGAAAGAAGAGAATGGAATGGAATCTCAAGAACAAGGTGGTGTACAAACCCTTGTGTATTAATGGTTAATGTGACTTAGTAGATCCCATTTCAAATTCAGCCTCAAAAAAACCACATTCAGTGACTTCGCATTAATACATTCAGCCCATTCATCCACTTGAAGTAACAAGAATGCCTTCACCAAAGAGCCACCACCATTCTGATGAAACAAAGGAGGAGAAAGTAGGAAGCAAGAAGGGTCTTAGTTAGAGGGAACATGTTTATTTTAGTTCCATAACCAGTGCTTGTAGCCAAAATGATTATTTTGTCTAAGGGGTGTGCTTTGAATTCTCACTATTTTTTGTTTTTTTTTTTGTGTTTTTGTGTGAGAACCACACCATGCAAAGGCTTATTATTTTTATTTACTCAGTTTCCCGATAATGCGGCAATGTCGGAATAGTAAGAAAACTCAAGAAGAAAACATCCAAGCACCTAAGAGAATGGCCAACAAAAATGCATCAAATCCCCTTGAAGTCACACCCTTTTCAATCCTTGAGTCCTTCCTTAGTTTGAGAAATACCCAATCACTGATTCGTTGATAGTTCTTATTATTGGGAAAGGGACTGTACAGTTCCAAGCCAAGAGAGACTATAGAAATTCATGAATGCATGGGTGATGTGGACTCATTGCCTATTATATGAAAAGAACCATATCTTAGTATCAACATCATAACTTAAAGGCAAAAACCAAACATTAGCAATCAATGGAATACAGTTCATACCATCTTTGGAGCACTTATTAAGTGATGGATGAAACAAAGTAATCAAGCACACAAAGAAATGAAAAAGTATAAATGATGTCATAAAACAAAAATAAGAAAAGTTAAAGAAATTTGTAAAACAAAAATGTGCAAAATAAAAAATGTGTAAAAAAAAAATTTAAAAGACACTGAGGGCCTCAAATGATTAGCATATGTGGCCATCTCCCCCATGACTAAATTGGAAGGGAGGGATCTGAAATAGTAAGTGAGATCGTCCTCTCTCAAATGTGCTATGTGCATAGACCAGTCTAGGTTCATGAGAAAGGTTGGTCGGTTGCACACAGACTAGTATTCTCCTATCGGAGTACTCATTTGGATTTTCTAAAAGTTTCCGACTTCCCTTGATTGATGGTTTCAGATTAAGGGTTAGAAGTTGATGACACTCTTGCTCTAGTGCATCTATGCTTTCTTCGTGGGCACAAGTTGATCCCCTAGTTAGTTCCATGCATATTGGTGGGTTGTTCTCTTGATTAGCTATCAACCACAGGGTGTTCTCTTGTTGTGTGGTTGCTACATACAGGAACTTTTGTATGTTAACTTCCTGGGCACACCGATTGCATGTAGGAGATGTTGAACGCTCCTATACGCTATCACCCTCTGTATCACTGTATGTGATGCATGGAACCTTCTTCTTGTCAATCTTTCCATAAGTTTTTTCCTTAGATATTTCCAAGGAAAGATTGTAGATTCCTAGGCATGCATTCACGGTACTTAGCCATGTCCTTCCCATTATTATTGAAAAGTCCCCCTTGTCATTGTTGACTTGTATCACTACGAAATCAGCTGGGTATGACCAACCACACACAGTGGTAACGATGTCCTCAACCAATCCCAAGGGAATAGTGATGGAATGGTCAACCAGATCTAAGCAACTATTTCTCTTCTTTACTGGAGGTAGGTTTCAGGCTTTATACATTTCTTGTGATATCAAGTTGACTCTAGAACCTAAGTCTAGAAGAGCCTTACGTGGTTCATTCCCAGCGACTTGGAGGTAGATTAAGGGACTTCTAGGATTAGAGAGTTTCCTGGGAAGGTGGCTCACCTTTATCTAGTCAGTGACGGTATGTGTTGAGCTTTGTTGTTGGTTTGAAGGGAGCTCCAAAGCCTTATTTGATGTAGGAACGTTCGGAGGCTCAACCGCTTGTGGTTGTGAGAGCTTGTTTAGACTATTGGTCCTGAAGAAAGGTCTTCTCCTTGTATAGTTTTCAGAACCAGCAGTGGGTTGAAGGTTTACAGCTCTCATAGCATTACATTGCTACAGTTGAGTGGGGAGTTCCCCTTACATTGCTGTAGAGGGTGGTAGTGGAGCTATTGGTGTAAGAGTCATGGATGGGTTCGGAGGATGGTATGGATGTGGTGTGTCTCTCCTAGGAGAAGGAGTCTTATAATACTTCCAATTTGGTAGTGACATTGTGGGGTTGTGTGACTGACAGAATCACTTGGAGAGATTGGCTGTTGCACATAGTAGCCATATAGATCTAGTTTCTGGTAATGGTATTGTTGCCTTGGCGGTGGAACCCCCCATGACTATGGGTATTTTCGCTGCTAGTGTTGCTTCATAGGTTGTGGTGGAGTTCCACTTGGATACTATGTTAACGGTTGGTAGAACTGCCTCAGGTTACCTTGGGGATAAGGTAATCGACGGGGTGCTTACCATTTGTTAAGTCTTGGGTTGAGTGCATACACCCCAGAATTTTGTAGAGGTGAGATTATTGGGCAACATCCCTTACGATGGTCATACTGACATATCTCACATCCACCGTCATTGTCCATATTGGAATCCAAAACCTCTTCAGTGATAGCTAATTTACCCTTACCTTTGTTACGTGCATGGTCCAAATCCATCTTCTTTTTCTTATCATGGTCACTACTTTGCTCCTTAGACTCCTCTATGATTTTTAAAAAAGTTTCAAATATACTATCTAAGGAGTCCCACATTTGATCTACCTTAGCTGACACTTCTATTGTTAATTTCTGAAGCGAAAAGGTTTTCCTACTTACCAACTCTTCGAGTGGTGAATCATCCTCCTCACAGAATCTTACTCCCCTCTTTCGGAGGGAAGGATTTCAGTTATACTCTTCTGCGCTTTCACTCTTACATAGCTCTCCTTCTTCCTTAGCTACTTGCTCCAACAATCTATGAACCTCTTGGGACCTAAGTTCAGATAATCTCCCTTGGACATATGTCCCAAGGGTTCTCCTAGTTTCATGTCTTAGCCCATCTACAAGATGGCGTAGTTGATCCCGTTCTGTGTAACCATGGTCTAGGCAACGATGTAGCAATGCATAATATTGGCCCATGGCAGCATCCAAGGGTTTGTGATTACCCTGCTTCCATCCTTGGATCTGCTTTCACAAGTTGGACACTTGAGAGTATGTTTGATATTTATCATTAAATAGTTCTAACATCGTACTCTACCTTCAAATGGATGTCGGTTCTAAGGACCGATACCAGCTTTTCGCTTCTTTTATGAGTGTTCTTAGAAACAAATTTAACTTTTGCCACTTGTTTTCAATGTTATGTAAGGTGCATGCATCATGAAATTCCTGTAAGTGATTCTGTGGATCAACGTTGTATCCCCCCTCAAATCATGGGATATTATTCATGTCTAGTCTCTTGATCCAGCTATCTTTTTGGTGTCTTGTAGCTATTCTAACAGCCTCCGTAATGTCTAACATGCTTCAGGTTGCAAGTAGGGGTTCATCGTGGTCATTTTTCTCATGGCTTCTATGATGTCTATGTGGTTCCCTACTTTTCCTTCTTCCATGTTGTGATTTCCTAGAATGCCCTCATCTTCGCTCTCAACTCTCTCGTCGAGGTTTCTCATTTTTCTTACCCTTGTCCTCACGATGAGGTTCCTTATGACTATGTCCCAACGTTGAAGGAGAGGGTGAATTCTGCTATAAAGGGGAAGAGGAAGGAGAACCATCACCATGATGATATTTCCTACCTTCCCTTCAGTGATCTCGACCCTGATTGTGATGATGATCAGAATGCTCACCCTTATCTTGTGTTTGTGTTCCCTCATTGAACACTTGGTGTTCATGGGAATCAAAATTAGGGTTGTGTATCATGGAGTGAAGGTTCTGATACACCACCTCCTCACTATCATTAGGAGGGGGAACATCATTTTGTGGAGAACCTATTGAAACAGGTTCATCATCCTTAATTTCTCTTATGATGGGTGAAGCATTATGGGGTCCTTTGCCCTTCAACAATGTGTGGTAACTCTCCTGCTGCGAGTCCCGTTGACGTTGCGCTTCTATGGGATGGTAGTGCCTTATATTGTAATCACATGCAATGTACTTAGTATATAATTGCAACATGCCAATTCGTGCAAGGGCACGAAGGAGCATGTTGGGGGCAGCTCTGTCTGGAGGCAACACTATGTTACCCTCCAAGTCTCTCCAACGCAGTTGTTCATCTTGATGGAAGACAAAGGTAAAGTTAAGTATATACCACACTAAATTATTGAGGAACTGATGGTTCTTGGTTATGTATGTTGTGCCACTGACTGTATCTAGTGTTGGTCCTAGGCGGTGTAGTGCTTTTGTGTGGAGAAGAAGAAATTTTAGTCTTGTTCAGTGTGCTGTTTGTTGTTATGTTATTTTTTCGTTTGATCAACACTAAGGATTCGTTTTAGCTCCCAATGATGTAAATGATATCCTATATTCTACGTAGCGCACAAACAACTAAGTCCCCGAAAATGGTGCCAATGATGAGTGGCGAGGTACCCCTACATTCAACCATATGAATATGAGCATTACACATGCGATCCAGTCAAACTCCAAGGACTAAGTGCTTACACGCCTTATGGAACACTTAAGGTTAATCAATCGTTGTCTTCCCAGACTTACTTGTATTGTCACGGTTGTATGGTTAAGTAAGTCTGAGGTACATGATTTTTATGTCTTTTATCCTTTTGTCACCTATGCTAAGAGAGGAAAGGGTGAAGAGACTAAGTAACTAACTTTCACTAACTAAGCTTTAATCGTCCTAGCATCAGTATCCGTTCCCACTTGTCGTACACACCTTGAACTAGTGCAATGCTACTGGGATTACCAAACACTATTCGTTATTGGGTTACCAAGCATAGCACACGTGCTCGAAGCGGCTGTACTGAATGCACTTAACTAGGAGTTGAGGGTTGAGAGAGATTAATTATCTAAGAAAGAATTTAAGAATTTAACATTAATTAAATCCTAATTAGCTTAGTCCATGCACTACAAGGTTTATCAGAAAGTTTGTCTTTATTTTTGTACACAAATGTGTGCTCAAGTACAATTTGCTCGAATAAAGATTTGTTCACTTTGAGACTCCTACTGTAGGCACATGGAAATTATTCTATCTCTGGAATGGTAAAATTGTCAGAGTTTTGCTAAGGGTCTAGATCTAGATGAGGAAACAATGGAAAGCCACCTCTTATTTATAGACAAGGTGACGGGTTGCGATATCACGTACGCGATATTGTAGGGGTCGATGCGATATCGCAGCCCATGCGATATCACATCCCATTAGTAGTGTAACATCCCCATTAATTATCTAATAAAGATACCATGAAACCCTAAAGATCTAGATTTAACTTTGATTTACTAACTCTAAAGGAAGTGACAAAATAGATAAAAATTATAAATTAGGAGCATAAATATAGTAAAGAAATATATCACAACAAAATTTATAATACTTGCATATATACTTAAATAAATTTTATTTAATTAAAAATAGAGATTTGGGTAGCCATAAAAAGATAAATGTTGAAAAATTCCACTAGGTGATCATAAAATAGTTGTAAAATAACATTCCCAAGAACACTTGGTTTGCCTTAATAGGACATCTAAAAATAAAGATATTTATGTTTGAAGTTTGAAAAATTAATTAATAAAATAAAAAATAATAATTAAATAAAATATTAATATATAAGAAATACTATTAATTTTTCCTTAACATATAGCATGCACCAAAATGAAAAATGTTCCTTGCAATCTCATGGTTCAAATGGCACAGACAACAAATTCATATATATCATACTTCATTATTTATTCACAAAAATATGTACATGGCTCAAATATCTAAAAAGTATACAAGGTTTCTATTTTACCAAAATACAAATTATACAAATAAATTTTCAAGTTTAAAAGGTCCATGTTGTATAGAATTGATGCACCTTTCATCTTATGTCCGTCTTTCGATGATTCCCTACCTACTCTAGGCTCTTTGCTTCGAAATGCAAAAGGAGTTAGAACCCCTTAAAGAAGAAATGTTATTATATTTCCTTCTTCATGGAGCATAAAGATTCTAGGCTAAAAGTCTCAGGTTATGGGCTAGATAAAGGCTTCCAATAAAGGCTTCCAACAGAATATACTATCAAATCTTGGAATAACCTCACTGTTATCATCGGATTATCTTTTATATTATTTTAATGTCAAAAAATATCACAATTTTGATGGGTAAAAATATAAAGAATGTATATTTTAATGAGACATCTTTGAAGGCTAGGTCTTTGATACCAAAGGGTCTCTCACCAACAAATTTTAGAATAACCTCATTACTATCATCAAATTATCCGTGTGATCTTAAATAAGTCACTCATGGTTGGGTCTTACTAATAGCCTCACTACTAACACCCTCAACGGCTAAGGCACACATATCATTGAAAGGATAGGTCTTGACTATATGCCTCATGACATCCCCACTAGACTTAACTACTCAGTGCCATGGTCTTAACTAAATTCATAGTCTCACATGAACTTACAAATCAAAATCCAGGGTAGAAAATCCATGCAACAATGCTTGCTCCCATGGGATGGGTCTCACAAAAGAACACTTCACTACTACATGCAGATGGGGGAATCTAAAAGATTTATGGTTCCCACTACCAACTAAGTAAAATTGGTCACATAAATATTATTATTTTATTCCAAAAATCCAAAATATTTTCAAAATGGCCAAAAATTCATAAAAGCTCAAATTCCAAAAAATTCTTGTAAAATCATGTTTGTATCATGAGTTGATCATAAAATATATAAGAAGCAAGTTGGACAAAGTTTCAAAAATTTCAAAAATTCTCTTAAAGATAGAAAAAAGGTTTGGACAAGATTAAAATATTATTTCTCATAAAAATAAGTCCAAAGTAACAAAAACATTTGGTAGAATCTTAGCATAATAATCAAAATTGTAGAAGAATAGCAGAAGATTAAAAAATAAAGAAGAAGAATAAAAAATCCCCAAAAATATAGGATAGCCACATAAAAATAAACATAAAATAATCTTTCTTACTTGTGTTGGCAGAGCTCCTAGAATTTTCTTAGCATCTTTTGTTCTACCTAATGTTCTTAATTTATTTTGGTTTGCTTATCTCTTTGCACCACAAACCCTTCTACAAATGGCAATGAGATGTATCTAAGGCCACAAGCTATTTATAAGGAGAAGAACAAAAGAAACAAGGCTAAAATCAGCTTTAAAATGAAGAAGAAATGACAAGAAGATGTCTTTTGAGGAAAAACATGATAGAACATAGTTTTGGAAAATAATGGAAGAAAAACCAAATACCAGAAAAAGAAAAAAAAGGGAATGTAAACAAGTAGCAGAGAAATCCAAGGCAAGGTGGTGAAAAAAAGATATAATATATATATGTTATATAACTTATATACTTTGCTTTTTCCTTTTTTCTTTTGCACGTGCATGTGCTATTTATAATTGACGTTGACTTTTAAACTTTTCTTTTAAATTAATTTTTTTTTCATTTTTATTTTCATAAGTCCATTTCTCATTTTTCTCTTTCCCCTAATACCCTCACACTCAAACACTCGTAACATGCACACTAGGACTCAAAATCAAATTCCATTTGAACCTATGGAGTCATTATTAAGAGCTCTACCTAATTGTATGCTGAAATCTCATCTATGCTTCACTTATCATAGTTGCCTAGTTTAAGTGTCGAAACTTTATGGTATTTTAAGAAAACTAGAAGATGTGATATCTCGAATAAAATAACTATATAAGAAGAAGACATCTCTTAATTACTTAAGTATGTTTTATTATAATAAAATAATATTATTTTTATATAATGAATCATTAGGGTTCTAATACCAATCCTTATATAATTATAGGTATTTAACTCACTGGCACCTGTCTACAATAATAGTGCCAATGATGAGCAGTAGAGTAGACCATGTGTCTAATCATACAAATTACAAGCATTTACATGCAACTTAGTTAATGAACCATTGATTAGATGTGTTGACTAGGCCTTGTCAACACATGATTTGATGCATTGACATGGCCTCGTCGATGCATGATTTGATGCATTGACATGGCCTCGTCGACGCATGATTTGATGCATTGACATGGCCCCATCAACATAGTGTCAGCTTTTGCTTATAAATACATGCTCTCCCACCATGTTTAGGTAATAGGTTTTGTCATAGAGTAGTAGAGCTCTTGCAGTTTTTTTTCTCTAGAGTTAGAATATTTCCCAAGTGCCCACAACAGGAGTCATTGAGTGTACGGATCTTTATTTGAGCACTGTTGTACTTGAGCACAACAGTGTGTGTGGCAATAAAGATGAGCTTTCTAATAAACCTTGTAGCACTTTGCTAGATTAAATGTTTTATTCATGTATTTAATGTTTTATGCAATTTTACTTAATTCTTTCAAGCAATTAAGCTAATTAAGCTAAAATAAGCTAGTTATGTTAAATAGTAATTAAGTAAGCACATAAGTACGACCACTTCGAGCATGCGCATGATGCTTGGTAATCCTAGAAATGCTTAACATTTCGTAACCTAGCAATATTATACATGTTCAAGATGTGTACGAAAAGTGGGATCAGATACTTATGTGAGGATTAGCTAGAGTACTTAGTTAGATTAAATTAGCCATTAAATTACTTTATTTCTCTATTTTAAGTACCAAGAACATAAAACATAAAATAATAAAAATCATATGCTTGGATTACAATTAAAGATACCTTTGTACATCATGAGTGTAATTGGGAAGACAACAAATGACTGTTCAGGAAAATTCACTTTCTTGAGGCTAGTGTATAGGAAGACGAGGAGTTCACAGAATTTGACTAGATCATGCATGAATGCTTAGTGATTCGTATGGTTAAGCATAGGGGTATTTGCTGCTCATCATTGGCACCATTTTCAGGGACTATTTTTGTTTGAAACATACACTATCTAAGTTTAGTGAACATCATTAACATTGTTGGATGAACCCTAAGGTCAAAATCATCCTCACAATAAATATAATCACATAAGCACACTAATATCTTATTTTTATTGTAAAATGTCTTCTTCTCACTGGCATGATGATACTAAATCACTAGTGCCTCAAGAATGCAAGGTGGTGTATACTCATCCAAATGAGTATGTGCCTAACTTCACCTTCATCTTGCATTAGGATGAACAAATGTGATGATGAGATATGGAAGGTAACATTGTAATGCCTTCCAATCAATTTGTGCCTAGGATTATACTACAAACTCTTAGGAGGTTGGGCATCTAGGATCTTCAAGATGAGTACATTGTGCATGATTATGACTACTGAGACTACCATCCCATTGAAACAAAATGCAGGAAAGATCGACACCAGGAGAAGAATCATGAGATTATGAAGGAGAGATTCACCAATCCTTTGTTCCTACTTAACCAAAATGACAATGAGGATCCTCTCTCTAATGGTTCTCAACATGAAGATTCTCCATTCCTTATTATTGATGATGGGGGTGTAACCCTAAATTTGCAGTTCACTATCAACAATCTAGGTTAAGGTAAAAATGGAAGTCAAAGTAAGGGCTCAGAAAAGCATCAAAATGATAAGAAAATTAATGAATGTGGTTGTGAAAACTGTAGAAGAGTTGGTACATACCATGGTGGTGGCAATCCTCCTCCCTCTTTACCTTCTTCATTTGCATCTTTTTCTTTCTCTTCTAGTTTTGACAAATGCCACAAAAAGAATAATCATGTTGAAGGTGAATAATGACACAACAATGATGATCACCGAGCTCACCATGAACAAAGGGGTAGTAGAGGACATCATTGGTGTCATTTAAATAATGATGATGATGAGCCTTTTTTGGCAACTTGAGGCATGCTAAATCTTGCAGAGGCTGTAAAAATTTCAACTAGACATGTGAAAGATAGTCATATTAGATAACTTGATATGAATAATATTCTCTAGATTTGAGGAAAAATATAACTTTGATCCGCAAACACATCAAGATTTTCACGATCCCTATGTCTTACAAAATATTGAAAATGATTAGTAGAAATTAAAGCTATTTCCCAGGACACTCATCAAGGAAGCAAAAAGCTGGTACCGGTCCTTGGAGTCAAAATCCATTCGCAGGTGGAGTACAATCTAGAGTTATTTAATGATAAATATTAGATGTACTCTAGAGTGTCTAATTTGAGAAGGTAGATCCAAGGATAGAAGCAAGGAAGTCATGAACCTTTGGACATCACCATGGATAAATACTATTCTCTCATACACTGATGCCTTGGCCATGGTTATTCTCAATGGGAATATCTTCATCATATCATAGATGGACTTATATTGGAAACAAGAAGAAGTCTTGTGGTCTATGCCCAAGGGAGACTATAAAAAATCAGATCCCATCAATTTCAAAGGCTAATTGAGCAAATATGAAAAAAGGAAGGAGAGTTGAGGAAATAAGAAAGTGTTGAAGAATACAACAAGGATCCTTCCATCAGAAAGAGAAAAGTTTGATTTTGTGATAGTGAGGAGGAGTCACCACTTGATGAGATGGTGAATAGAAAGATCTTATCGATTCAAAAATCTATGTTTGAAATTTTGGCCAAGGTAGATAAAATGTGGGATTCGTTGGATGAAAAATTTCAAACTGCTCTAAAAATCACTAAAGAATTAAGAGAGCAAAGTAGTGATTGTGATTGTAGGAAGCAAAAAGAAGTTGAACATGCCTACCAAAGTGGTAAGGGCAAAGTTGCTATAGTAGAAGAAGTTGTGAAGATAGAATTAGATGATGATGGTAGATGTGACATCTATCAGTACGAACATCCTAAAGGATGTTGCCTTGTCATGTCAAACTTATAGAAATATGGGGTGTACACATTGAATCCTAGACTGGCAAGAAGGAAATCACCTAGAAGATTACCTTATCCTCAAGGCAATCCAAGGCAGTTCCACCAACAACAATAAGCTTAGTATGCAAGTGGAGCTTTGCCACAAGCATATGAGCAATACCATAGTAGCAACACCCACAGTCATGGAGGATGCCACCACTAAGGAAACAGTACCTTACAGGCAACCGAATCCCTATGGATAGTATGTTCAACAACCAATGTCCCCATGTAACTCTTCTAGTCATGCTTCTTTTTAGCACTACTAATACCCTCCAAAGTATCATAGAACTCATTCGCCATCTACTAGAGGGGAAATCCCATATCCATATCATCCTTCTCATCCTTTAGTACATACTCCTCCACCTGCAACCCAATTACCTTATAATCCATCTATGTAGGATGAAATTACACTAGAGCCTCAACAATGTAACACTACTAAGGATATTAACTTATAGTTGGCTTTCCAGTTGATTGGTATGGAACCTAGATCTTAAAAATAACCATTCTTTCAACCTAATAGTTCTTCCAATTCCTCATAGACTAATGTGGTTGGCCACCCTATCTCTCCATCATCCTCTATATTAAATCATTTTGAGTACCCTTCAAACCAAATGCCTTCTAAGATCTGCACTTTCATGTTAAGCCATGCTATATCTAATTGGATCAATGTTGGCAACCTTCATAGGAAAAGATTTGATCCCAGAAGTCCTCTCATCTACTTGCATATCACTCATCATGAGCTGTGCAAGGCTCTTCTTAATTTAGGTTCTGATGTCAATTTAATTTTCCATGACATGTACAAAGCATGGAACCTACTACCTCTCAAGAAGAGTAATATCCATCTAGAATTGGTAGACCAATCAATCATGATTCCTTTGGAACTTGTGGAGGTCATTGTGACCACTATTTGTGGGTGGTCCAATCCTGTCAATTTTTTGGTGATCAAGGTTAACAACTATAAGGAAGACTTCCCAATTATTATGGGAAGGGCATGGTTGAGCACTGTTGATGTGCAAATGAGTGTCAAAGATCTCTCCTTGGAAATTTTCAAGGAAAATGAATGTAGAAAGATTGAGAAGAAGAGAGTTCCATGCATTGCGTACAATGATAATAGGTGCAACTATGTGCAAAAACTCTAGTATGTTAAGAGCACATGCATCAAAGCATGCGACTAGTGTGTAGATGAATCTAAAGTTCAAAGGTGCCTATATGCAGTAGCCACAAAACAAGAAGACACCTAGTTGCTGATAGTTGATTTTGGAAGTAGCATACTTTGCATGAAACTTGTTGAGAGCCTGACATGTGCCTATGTTGAAGGCATGGATAAACTTGAGTAAGTCCATCACCAACTCTCTAATAATGCAAATGATGATACCTATTGGGGAGAGTTTGAAATCCTTGAAAATTTTAAACAAGAACTATTAGAGTTCAAAACTCTACCCACCAACATGGAGTATGCATTCTTGAAAAATGGCAAGCTGGTAATAACCAATGCTAATCTTGCTTCTGAAAAAAAATAGATGCTATTGAGTATGGTTAACAAATGGTCAATAACCTTTGCTTGGTCATATCTTGAACTCATAAGGATCAATCCTAGGATATGCTAGCATTGTATCTATATTGATTCAACTATGAAGCCAAAGAGACAACCATAGTGACGATTGAACTCCAAATTAAGTAGATTGTTAAAGAGAAAATTGAACAACTCCTCAAGGCATGGTTTATCTATTCCATTGTAGATAGTGAGTGGGTTAGCTTGCTCATAATTTTGCCAAAGAAAGGTGGAAAGTGGTAGGTTTGCATCAAATTATAGTTATTAAATATGGAAACATTCAAAGATCACTTTCCACTATCATTTGTGGATCAAGTATTAGACACTATATCTAGGAATTGCTATTACAATTTTTTAGATGGTTATAGTGGCTATAACCAAATCTAGATTGTGCCATAGGATCAAGTGAAAACTACATTTACAAGTCCCTAGGGAACATTTGCATATCAAAAGATGCCTTTTAGTCTCTGTAATGCTCTGGCAACATTCTAATGCTTGGTCTGAAGCATTTTTTAGCAACAGATTGGTAGTGGAATGGAAGTCTTCATAGATGACTTCTCCACCTATGATGCTACATTTGAGCAAGCCTTGGACTGCCTTAAGCAAGTGCTTAAAAGGTGTGTGGAGATGAATCTTCAGCTCAATTAGTAGAAGAGCTATTTGATGGTCCAAGAAGGCATTGTACTAGGGCATAGAATTTGTTAGGTAAGGATCGAGGTAGACCCTGAAAAGATAAGGATCATCCAAGGAATAACATGTCAATGAGAAATGGTCAAAAATGTTTCATAATTCCTTGGACATATTGGCTACTACTAGTGATTTATAGAGAATTTCTCTAAGATTATAAAACCATTGGTCAAGCTAACGAAGAAAGATGGTCATTCATCTAGAGCAAAAAATGTGAAAATGCATTCTAGAGCCTCAAGAAGAAGCTCATAGAGATTCCGATTCTACAAGCACCTAACTAGTCTAGACCATTTTATATAATGATAGATGCATCTAAATATGCCTTGGAAGCTATGCTTATGTAGTTGGAAAATTTAAAATATCTATATTATATCCATTGCACAAGCTAGAGCATTGTGGGTGCATAGTTGAATTACACCAAAACAGAAAAAGAACTAATGGTAGTGTTGTATGATTTGGAAAAGTTCAGGCACTATGTGCTTGGATACAAAGTGTTTGTGCACACTAATCATAGTGCCATCTAATTTCTCATGAATAAGCCAATGATGAGCCCTTGTATCGTATTGTGGTTGGTGATCTTGCAAGAATTCAATCTTACAATGGTAGATCAAAAGGGAACTAAGAATGTGGTCATTGATCACTTGTCTCAGTTATGATGGGATAGAAAAGAGGAGGAAAGCCCACTTTCTAACCAATTTTCTGATGAACTTCTCTTTACAAGTGCAGTTAATGAGCAAGTTCTTGTAGAACCAAAATGGTATAATGGCATCCTCACTTATCTTCTTACTCAGGAGATGCCATAATATCTAAACTACAAGAAGAAACAATAGTTTCTTCATTAGGCCAAATGCTTCATGAAAATTAATGGACACCTTACAAGGTGTGCGTCAATGGCTTGGTTCATTTTTGTATACTTGATGTTGATCAATTGAACATTCTCTAAGATGCTTATAAGGGTTCTTGTGGTGGCCACTATGCTAGGAGATGCACAACCATTAAGATCCTGATGGTAGGGTATTATTGGCCAACCATCTTCAAAGATGCTCACCAGTTTATCTACTCTTGTAAACACTATCAACAAGATGGGGAGATGGCCACATAAATAGAGGATCCTCAATAGTGGATTTAACCACTGGAACCCTTTGACATATGGGGCATTGACTTCATGGGACCCAATAGATCCATGTCAAATGAAAATGCATATATAATCGTTGTCATTGATTACTGCACAAAATGGGTAGAAGCAGTAGCTGTCATCTATTGTACATCATCAACTGTTGCAAAAATTGTACAAAAAACTATTTTAAATAGGTTTGGAGTGCCATGTGTACTAATTTCTAAGAACAAAACTCATTTTATAGGAAATACCTTTCGCAAGCTTATGTAACACTTGGGGGTTGAATAGAAACTAACAACACCCTACCATCCCCAAGCCAATGGTCAAGCTGAAGTTACCAATAGGGAGATCACAAAGATCCTAACGAGAACTATTAGCAAATATAGGAGAGACTAGAGAACAAAACTCAGCAATGCCCTTTGGGCATACTACTTAGCATAAAAACCCATATAGGCGACTCTCCCTATGAGTTGGTGTACGGAAAATTATCATCACTTCTTATTTAATTCGAATTTCATACACTTTCAACAACCTGTGACTTGGAACTTGACCTTAGCCTAGCACAAAAAGAGAGATTGATTAGCTTGAATGTGCTAGGTGAAAATCAATTGATAGCCTTATCCTAGAATGAAGTGCCTAAAGAATTTAATAAAAACACCATGACCTTAGAATAAGAAAAGTAAAATTTCAATCAAGAGATAAGATTCTCTACTAGAACCCCATGCACATACTTCAATGAACTAAGTTCCAAACATTGTGGGAGGGACCTTATATTATCTATGAAACATTTTCTTTCTAGGTCATGTTGATCTACAAACCTAAGAGCTAGAACAAAAATTTGGTCAACACACAATAAGTAAAACATTTCCATGAACCTATGCAAGCTAGTGGAAGCAATGCCTCATCGGATGGACAACCACGTTCAAGTTTTTGAATTTCCTCCTTCCAACTTGGTTGTGGGGGAGATGGCCCTCCATTTTGACCATTATAAATGGCTCCTCATCTTTTTATCTTTTTGTTTTACACATTGTTATTTTTATAGCTTTTTATTTTACACCTTCTTTACCTTACTTTATTAGTTTTTCCAATTTTTGTCTTATAACATCATTAGTACATTTTATCTTTCTTAAAATATTTTCCAGTTTCTTGAATATTTTTTCTTTATTTTGGTATGACTTTTTCATTATTTTTTACTAATAAAGTACCATATTGCTAATAGGACACAATGATGATGTTGTTGGTTACTTATGGTGATTTGTGCTTAATGTTTTTGTTTGCTAATGTTTGGTTTCTATTTTTAAATTTTGACGGCTGATAACTAAGTTGGGTTTCTATTTTTATGAAATAGGCAGTGAGTCCACATCATCCACCTATCTACAAACTCTATGATTTTCTTGGTTTTGGAAATATGAGATCCCTTTTTCATTAATAAAACCTTAACGAACTTGTAACCTTGGTAGTTTCCAAGTTTGAGAAAGATTTAAAGGTTTGAAAAGAGTATGAATTCAAGGGGATTCTCTACTCTTTGTGCCTCTCTACTTAATTGAGTCTTTGCATGGTGTGGTTTCCATCACAAAAAAAATATAGAAAAAAAACACATGATGGGAATTCAATGTACACCCCTTATACAAAATAAGTGGGCTACAAGCACTAGTTATGGGACTAGAAAGATATGCACCCATGCTTGAAGATCCCCTCTAACTAAGACCTTTTCTCACTTCCTACTTCTCTTTTCTTTTTTAATAAGGAGTGGTGGTTGTATGTGGAAGCATTCTTGTGTCTTGAGGGGGTGGACTGGTCCTAAAGTGGTGATGTGAAGTCACTAAAAGTGGCTAGTTTTTGTCTAGACTAAGGTTGGACTTTATTAGGTCATTTAACCACAAATTCCATAAGGGACTTCATGTGACATTAATTGGGACATCCATTTCATTCTCTCTCTCAACTGTCAATGCTCGTCATAACTCACCTCACTATTGATTTTCATGTTTTTGTTTCATGTCATAGTTTGATGTGTTGAAATTCTTGAATAGATTCTTTTGGGTTGGTCCCTAACTTTTCATAACCATTAATCAACTATGGGGTTCACAGACTCCTTTTTTGAGGTTATGTAAGGGCAAAAAGGACATGTGTTGCTATGGGGAGGACCCACTTGCATATCTCATGGTTTGGGTAGTTAAGCTCGTTACCCTTAGACATTGTCATAATCAAAATCTTTCATGAATGACATTATGCATCCAATTATGTTCTCCTTAAGGCATTCTTATTCATCAAATCTTGTTCTATACTCATTCCTCAATTTTTCAAATACCAAAACTCTCTTCTAATGACTTCATTATGTCCCTAACTTTTTGGACTTCCATTTGACCCCAATTTTGCTAAGAAAATCTTTGTTTTTCATTACTTTTAACAAAGTCAATGGTGGTTAATAGCTACATTGACTTGGCCTTGTCGACTAGGCCCTGTCAATGTAGCCCAAAAATTCTATATATATTGTCCAATACTTAAATTTTTTTTTTTCATTTGCTTCAAAAGAAGAGGGGAGTTTTTGTAATTTTTTAGAGCCCAAAATCTTCTAGAACCCATAACTCTCATACCATTTGTCCAAATCACTCCATTTTTCAATTCTGGAGGTACCAGAGGTAAGCTCTTAGTCGTGGGGGCCACAAACCTTAAGGTTTTCAACAAAAAGTTTTTGAAATTTTTCTAACTTTCCCAAAGGATTAATGAATAGAATAAAAGTAAACCATCAATTTTTGAGAGTTTAACATTTCCAACAAGCACCAGTGAACCTAAAATTAATTATTAATATTAAACTAATAATAGAATAATATTAAAACAATCAACTAGGCCATGATCACAACATAGCCAAGTGTAACTGTGCCAAGAGATAAGGTATTCCCAATGTTTCAAATTACATATTTATGTGCTAATCCTTGGTCATGTTGTGATTACAGATGGCACCTAGACCAAAATGGCCATAGGAAGGAGGACCATCACAACCAAAGGACAAAAGACCCAGAACTAGAAGAAGCCAGGAAGTACAAGCTCAAGAGTAGGTAGCAAAAATTCATGGAATTGGACCTCTTTGAAAGGAGCTTGAAGTAGAATTTGTTTGAAAAATTCTCAAAGAAGAGGCTACTATAGAATAATTCCAAAGGGGAGAGGCACTAAGGCCCATACCAAGGCTTGAGGTTATACTAACAAAAGCCTACTTGGACACAATTAAGGCTTGTCACATCCAATGCTTAGTTCTTTAAGAACTAAAATTTGAACCATTTTTAGAAAATGCTTCACCAGAAGTCAAGAAACAACTAGAAAGCTCTTCCATGTGGTCGATCATCACTACCAGTGGGGAGTGATACATGGAAGAGACATATCTCTTTTGGAATAGTAGAAAGGTAGGAGCCACTATGAGAATCATGGACATTTAGGTGTCTTATTCTACAAAAGTGATGGTCAAAGCTCTTGGTCTACCTGATTTTAGCATCCATTTGGCAGAAATCTTAATGCATGAAGACCCTAAGGTAAAAAGGTAGTGGACTCAGTAGTGTTATGGGGTTGACTATAAGTAGTTTGGCATGCTCACATTGGTAGAGCGAATATACTTTAAGATGGCATCCTATCACCTCAATTCAACTATGAGGCCCAGCAAGGTGATAGGCTTTTCCACCTATGCTTGTGCCACTCTAAGTGAAAAATTCCTTGTTAACCTTCCATAGCTAATCTATCTATAGATAGAGAAGCATTTTAAGAAGAATAAACATGGAAGAAAAATCTTGTTGTTTCCATGCCTAATTAGAAAACTCTACAAGAGGTCAAGGATAGTCTGCTATGCCAATGACACACTTAGGCATCCTCCCATCACCTCTTAGTTTGAGATGATGAAGGATAAGATTTTTGCTGTATCAAAAAAAGAGGAGTAGCCACCTCCACCACCCACTTATGAAATAATGCCCAAGGCCTATGCAGCCATTAAGTGCTTACATGAAATTTGAGAATAGCTCTTGGATGAGCGGGAGTAGCAAGTAGGAACTAGTGGTGGGAACCCATCTATGTATCACCTTGCAATGAGTTACCTCAATGAAGTGGCTTGAATGAATAGCCAAATGGAGGATGATAGGCCAATATTCTCAGTCCAAAGAACGTAGCTACCTTTGAGGTTAAATCTTAGTGCCTAAGAGGTGACTGTGTCTCTCTCACAACAACAACAATTCCTAGAAATCTCTAAGAATGTTGCTACCTTTTTGATGCACTAGGAGGAGGGCGAAGGAATAACTGTCTTGGTGATGCAACACCAAGGGTAGGAGACAGTAGCAAAAGTAGTGGCTAAAAAATTTTCTATAGCTTTCAATGCACTTGTATCACCTATACCAGATGTTTCTACAATTAAACATGTACAAACATTTGTAAGGACTATTAGTGAAAAATTGAGTGCAGCCCAGGATGAAGAATTGCTAGAATGGTTGGTTGAAAATAAGTAACTGATGCCAGATATCTTTGATTTTATGAATAACATCATAGTAAGCTAGTTAGAGGTGCTTGAAGTAAAGGGCAAGTGCATAATTCTAGAAGGGAAACTTGAAATGGCTCAAGCATAAAACCAATGCTTGGCTACAGAGGTTGCCAAACTAGAGACCCATTTTGTTGATCTCACTTTCAATTTTGCATTAACAAGAGATGAAGCTTTTCAATAGCTTTAGGATAGACTTAAATAGGTTGAGGTAGGGATGGTGATGGTTTCCTTTGACCAGTCCAAGGCTAAGGCCAAAACATATTCAGTTCAAAAGGACTTGGCCTAAACACACCAAGAGAATGAGGTGCTAACCGTAAAAAATTATCACTTGTGGAATATTGATGCATATAAACAAAAATTGTGAGAATTTATCCATCAATAGTAGGAACAACTAGCCAAGGTGGACATTGAGCTTAGAAGATTGGTAGGGGAGAATAGAAATCTCTCCATGGAGGAAGTCTACACCTTATGCCAAAAATATGCAATTGAAATTTCCACCTAGAAGAACAAGGCTTTCATATTTAAAAGAGTTAAAGATCATTATAGTGATCATGCTGGCCTATAGAAATAAGTTATCAAAAAAAAATATCCAAATGGCTAAGGCAAAAGTCATTGAGGCCCCTGTAGCAGCTCCAGCAAGGAAAAGAAATATGACAACCTATAACTGATGGGATAGATGCCTACAACAAAGTAGAGATTCGCATGAAGGACTTGTAGATAGAAGAGATGACTGAATACATGGAGCTCACCAATCTTCAATATGCAAGCTTGCGATGCTGACTATTGGATAACTATGGTTAGAATTAGAAAAGTAGGTGGAGAGATCGTACTTGTTGTATGAGGTAGAGTTCAAGCACCACAAGGAGGCCAAGCAAAGACGTAAGACTACAAACACTAAACTTGAAGTTTTTAGAGAAAGATTGATCAATCAAAGATCAAGTACTGACAACATGGCTAGAAGGATGAACAACTATGAGGAATTGTAGAATGTAATTAGGGTATTCAATATTGAGCGTAAACAATTTGCTACCTAGTTTGTCAATGTTAAGGAGTTGTTCCCAACAATAACCTATCCTTTGGATGTGCCCATTTTGGCCCACATTAGCAAAGTTATGTGGATCGTGCATGATCGTAGGACTAAGAAGGAGAAAATGATTGCATTGTTGGATGCTTTCCATCTTCCACTAGAAGTTGTAGCAATAGGAGGATAGCCACAAAAACCTTAACCACCGAGTGCTCTTGAAATAGGCAAAGGTCCCTTAGAACCTCAGGAGCCTCCATTGCTTGGGATCATTTAAGCTTCTCCATCATCTTCATTCCATTAGAGAAGAATGTGTTTGTCAAATTTATCTTGGTATTTAATTTTGTAGTCCTAAATACTAGAAAATTTTGTAATGATTGTATATTTATACACTCGAGCACCTAGTGTTTATTTGTATTTGTAGTATGTCTATTATCCATCAATAATCCCATACCTTTCCAAATTTGTAAAGAACTCAAGGACAAGTCTTCATTCAGTCATGGGGGTATGATGAACCATGGATTGGCTACATTGACTAGGCCTCATCAACGTAGTGTTAACTTTTGCCTATCAATACATGCTCTCTCTCCATGTTTAAGCTAATTAAGCTAAACTAAGCTAGTTGGGTTAACTTAATGATTTTTTCAACATAGTTCTTTCAAGTAATTAAGCTAATTAAGCTAAACTAAGCTAGCTGGGTTAACTTAATGCTTTTTTTAACTTAATGCTTTCAAGTAATTAAGCTAATTAAGCTAAACTAAGCTAGCTAGGTTAAATAGTAATTAAGTAAGCACATAAGTACAACCACGTCAAGCATGTGCATGACACTTGGTAATACTAGAAATGCTTAACATTTGGTAGCCCAACAATGTTATACATGTTTAGGATGTGTATGGAAAGTGGGACTGGATACTTATGTGATGATTAGTTAAAGATTAATTAATTAGGTAGATTAAATTAGCCATTAAATTACTTGATTTCTCTATTTTAAGCACTATGAACATAAAACATAAAACAATAAAAATCATATGCCTCGATTATACTTAACCATACCTTTGTACATTATGAGTGTAATTAGGAAGACAACAAATGATTGTTAGGGAAAGTTCACTTTCTTGAGGCTAGTGTATCAGAAGATGAGGAGTTTGACCAGATCGTGCATGAATGCTTAATTATTCATATGGTTGAGCATAAGGTTATTCACCACTCATCATTAGTCAAATTCCATGGACTAGACTAGTGTGGATACCTAGATAACTAGATGATTGATTGTAGGTCAATGTCTTCTCAATCATACTTGTTTGGGCTAAGTTGTATGGTTAAGCATGATTGAAGCATATGATGTTAATGTTAAAGCACCTATGTCTAAAATATTAGTAAACTATTAAAAATATAAATAATCAAAGCTAACTATGAAGAATGAATCTAGTCTAACTTTAACATTGAACATCCATTCTCACCCTACTATGGATATTCTAAACTTACACTAACATTGTTAGGTTATGAAATGTTCACTACTAGGTTATCAAGTGATTCATGTCAATTGGTTGGAGGGCAAAGTTTAGAAATATAGAACCTATATAAAAAGATACTACAAATATAGAAGTCATAAACCACACAACACCTACTAAAAATGTATTCAAGGTATTTCCTATTCCATATTAAAAATATTTATAATCAATATGTATATACACTAACTTTTCGTTTTATAAAAAAAACAAGAACAAACAATATGTAAGATGACAAATAATGATTCCTAGAATATGGATATAAAGTATCAAAATCCAAAATTTCAAAGCATTAAATGATATTTTGAAAAAAGTTACTTGAAATATGAAAGTTGTACAAAAAGATACTGCAAATATAGAAGTTGTACCACACATAACACCTACAAAAAAGGTATTCAATGTATTCCATATTGAAAATTTGTACAATTAATATATATATATACTTGCATTCTTTTTCTTTCTTGAATACATCAATGAACATTATCTAAGTTGATAGAAATTGAATATCAAGAACCAACTCCAGTGAATAAGATAATTTATGATATCAATATTTGAAAGTTTTTAGCATTTTTTCCAATTAATATGAAAATTTCAAAAGTTTATTTTCCTATTTACTCTTTATATTAACCTAATAACTTTTTTATATGTAATAGAAAATGAATGTATCAACTTTAAGAGTGCCAAAACATTATTTGAACAAAAAATTAGTGATACAGAAAACTACAGATGATAACAATGTAGCCTTCACTAAGAAAGAGCTAAGTAAAAATTGCATTATTTCATTTTGAACTATTCATAATCAAAGCAATACACCAACATTTTTATGATAATAAAGACTAGTCATTGCTAACATTGGCTCCTACATGTATTGCAACATTTAACATATCAATTCAAACAATACACAATGCATTACATATTCTAATAAAAAATATTACAAAACTCAAAGGAAAAAGCCTCATGAAGGTTCAGGATCAACTACAAAATAAAAAATACATAATGCTTGATGAAATTAATTTTGTACGAGGAAAACTTCTAGAAACCATTGATGCAAGGCTAGGGAAAATTTTTCTAACCCATCAAGTACTATTCATTGAAAAGTTTCTTTTACATTATAATACTTAAACCAACATCATTATTGTAATTCAAGTACTAAAAATAAATGAATCGATTTTATAGGATTCTTTTGAAGAAAGATCTATCATTTTGATAGGTGATCTTGCACAATTGTAGAAAAAGACTAAACAACGAAAACAATTGTAGAAAAAACCTAGCATGAAAAAATGAGAACATATACATCAAACTATTGTATCTAGAATTACCAAATGAAGACTAAGATAGCAGAAACAAAAAATTTATTAAAAAAAAAAGAAAGCAACTAAAGATAAGAGGCAGACGAGTAGACAAGAAGGATGTAAAAAATGAAGAGAAAAAGATGAAAGGCTTTTATGTGAGGACAATGATACTGCCTTATTACATAACAATAAACATTCCTCATGCCATTCTTAAGAAAGATCACCTATATTAATCAACACCAACAGTTGTACATCCAAACTTCTAGAGTTACAAACTAAGAAACGATTGAATTTAACAAATAACCTATCAACAAAAAAAAGAAAAACACAAAAATATATACCCATTATAAGAACACCAACATAATACCCGCATTAATCCCTAAACATAGAATGTATGCACCCCTTAGGAAACTATTCTATACTTCTATCTATAAATAAAAAAAAGTAACACTACATACACTCTTATAACAACAATAATATATAACTCACATCCCTTAACCAATTTACTATATATAACAAATAACCTATTAAAAAAAATAAGGAATGGACGTTGAAACATTGTAATGATGATAATTTAGGAACATTGTCACAACCTAAAAAGTTGCATAATTTAGTTATTTAATTTAATGCATATAATTAATTTTTTAATATCATTAGATGCATTTCAATAGATTTGCTAATTGTTATTACTATTATTGTTGTTGTTGTTGATAGTTTCTTACATAAGTGAATACAATTTTTTTGCTTGGGTATTTGAAAATTTTGCATCCTTTATTTGACTACTACTGAGGCTTAGTCATAGATCTTCTAAATATTTCATGATTAAATGTTGAAATCCAATTATTCCAGTAACTTTTTCTTTCTGTTAGTTATGATGCCTTTACAAGTATTTGTTTATGCATATTTTATTCTTTATGCGCATTTAGTTATGTATATGCAAACTTTAGTATGCATATTTAGTTATGCACATCTAATTATGCATCATTTTATTTTATTATGCACATGTGATCATATATTACTTTTCTCATGGAGCAATTTTCAACCCTGACTCAACCCAAACAATATTTTTTGTTACCTTTTATCCTTAAACTAGGATTTGGAGTTCATTTTTAATTATAATTAAATATTGCATAAATCAGCTTGGTCAATGAAGTAGCTTCAGATGATATCATACCTATAATCTGACCTTAACAATATGTCTTAGACACTTAAAAAATGTAGGGTTTAACCCCTGGTTCACTACAATTGGAGTTACAGGTCTTAAGATATCATACTTTCTAGTTTGCTAGAATATTATAAATGTAAATATAAATGTAAATGTAAGCATAAATGTAAAAGAATGTTCATGCAAAAACGTATATATTACATGTATATATATTATATGCATAGCATATTAGGCATGGCATAAAACACACATGTTAAACATATTGCATATGCTATATTTTTTTGAAAAAAATCCACTACCTTTGCAATGCATTTCTTCTCACCATCTTTCTCATCCTTGTGCATTGGGAATTTTCTATTCTAAAATAATTTTTTTTTCAACCATTCATTTATTTCTAAATCATTTTTAGCCATGCTTATTCCTTTTTAATTATGTACTAAGCCTAGATGTTCATTTGTATGCAATTCTCACTTATAAATAGATTATAGCCTTTAGTATATCTTATTTTGGATCGTAAGGGGGCTTGTAGCGCGATAGTTTAAATAAAAATAAAAGGTTGATTTTGGGCATCTTACTGGGTAAAGAAGATTATTTTAGTTTCATTTTTATATGATTACCCTATTTTGTTGTGAATTTTATGAGAAAGATTATTTTATGTTTCTTTAGCTACCCTATTTCGCTATGGATTTTTTGTGCTTTCCTTCTATTTTATGGTTCTTCATTTCTTTTCCATAATTTTAATTCTTATGGTGAGATTATATTGAATTTTTGTCATTTTGGGCTTGTTTTTATATGGAAAGCATTATTTCGATCTTGTCCACACCATATTTTATCTTTTGGATGGATTTTTAGAATTGTGGAAACTTTGCCAAACCTACTATGAATATTTTGGATCTGCTCATGACATAAGCATGATATTATGAGAATTTTGTGGAATTTTTGCTATGACGGCTTTGGCTATTTTGGAAATCATGTGGAATTTTGAAATAAAATAATAATATTTATGTGATCATTTGTACTTAGTTGGTCATGGAAGCCATGAATCTTTTACACATACTCCTTTTCATGTAGTAGTAGTGTGTTATTTAGTAGGATCCACCCCATGAGAACAAAGGTTGTTGGATGGATTTTCTACCCTTGATTTTGATTCGTAAGTTCATGTGAGACTATGGATTTAGCCAATGCCATGGCATTGAGCAGTTAAGTCTAGTGGAGTTGCAGTGAGGCATGATCAAGACTTATCCTTCCGATGATATGTGTGTCTTGGCTATTAATGGTGTTAGTAGTGAGGCTATTTCCAAGACCCAACCATGAGCAACTTTTTTGGGATCACAAGGATAATCTGATGATAGTAGTGAGATTATTGCAAGAGTTATTGGTGAGTCCCTTTGGCAATAAGGATAACCAAGACGTAGCCTTAAGAGATACCTTCTTGAAATATACATTCTTTGGATTTTTGCTAGACAAATTTGTGATATTTTTGAATATTAAATTAATTTAAAGGATTATCTAAAGATAGTAGTGAGGTTATTCCAAGATATGATGGTTCCTTTTGGCAATGAGGAAAAGCAAGACCTAGCCTTTAGAAATGCTTGGATAAAATATACATTTTTGGATGCCTTTTGGATTTGTGGATTTCTTTTGGATAGTTGGAAAATTTATGGCATTTTTGAACCTTGAAACATTTTGAATATTTTATTGAAAATCTTTACCTAGCCCATATCCTAAGACTTTTGACACAAAACCTTTATGCTCCATGAAGAGAGAAATATAATAATCTTTCTTATTTGAGGGGTTTTAACTCCTTAGGCATTTCGATGCATAGACCCTAGAGGAGCTCCAAAGTAATGAAAAGAGGAACATGGGATGAAAGGTGGATCAATTCTGCATAAGATGGACCCTGTAAACTTGAAAAATAATTTTTGTATAGTTTGTATTTTCATAAAATAGAAGCCTTGTAAACGTTTGGGATACTCAAGCCATGTACTTATTTTTGTGAATAACTAATAAAGTATGATAGATATGAAATTTCCATTTGTGCCATTTGGATTGTGAGATCACAAGAAACATTTTTCATTTTGGTGCATGTAATATGTTTGGAAAAATATAATATTATTTATTATATATTAATATTTGATTATTTAATTTAGTAAACTTAAAATGCAAATCACTTTATTTTTAGATATTCGATTAAGGTGAAATCAGTGTCATTGGGATCATTATTTGGTGTACTATTTTATGATATAATTAGTAAAAATTTTCAACATCTACATTTTTGGGGCTGTGTAAATTTCTATTTTTCTCTTTTTAAATTTTATTTAATTATGTATGCAAGTAATCTGAAATTTTTCTATGTTGTATTTTATTATTGTATTTATGCTCCTAATTAATAATTTTTATTTATTTAGTCACTTTCTTTTGAGTTAGTAGATCAAGGTTAAATCTAGATCCTTGGGGTTACATAGCATCTCTATTAGTTATTTATAGGATATTGCATAGATAATTAATAGGGATGGTATATACACCCTAATATATATAGTCTAGTTTGAACTTTCTAACCAAGCATTCCCTATTAGAATTGAACACATGACTTGAAGCTTCATTGTTAAAAAAATCCTATTTTATATATCTATTATTACAAGAACAAGATAATTCCAATACATACATCCCTAAACATACATTGTATACACCCTCTAAATAATTATTCTATAAACCTCTCACACCTCTAAATTTTTTTTGAATTGAATACATTACCTATAAAAAATTAAAAAAACTACAACTTCGTATATACATGTTATAATAACACCAAAATAATACCAACATATAAAATTCTAAGACAATGAGCTATTACCTTAGCAATAAGACACTTAATTTAGAAACTCCAAGTCATGGATTCAATTTCGGTTAGCAATGTTGAATTATATAAAATTTAAATTATACTACATAATCATGCATTAACATGGACTTATGCATGAATAAAATTGATAGCTCTAAGCAAGGGTAATGGTTCTTGAGATCCAACTTCAAAGATTTCACATTTCCACATCTAGCTCTTCAAGCTTCTATCCATATCAAGTAGGCACATTAACCATTGGTACTTCTTAATTAGGTAGCTTGTATTGTATTATAGTCATGGTCTCTATATTTGTACAACTGTATTTCTCCCCATTGATCATGTCATGTGTCTAGTTCCAATTTTGAGTCTTGGGTGTTAACGTTATGGAACTAGCTTTACTTAGTCATGGGGGAATGGTAAGTCATCCAGTGGCATTTTGTGTATCGATTTTAAACCTTGGACTCAAGAAGCATTGCACATCCTATGTTTGTGATTTTTGCATGCATTATTGAGGTTTCTACCTCTAGGTTACATCTAGCGTTCTATAGCACACATCTAGATTTGATGCATGTTTTGAGCTTCCTAGGATGTTTCTAGCTTTAATTAAGAACTTGAAGAGACTTTCAACATGTGTATCTTAGGATGTGCTAACTACCTGCGTTACCATAGACCTTGCATCATCATACAGGTACAATTGCATCCTTTGGTAAGCCTTGTTTGGATTCTTTGCTTTCAAGTTGCTTTTGGTGTGTTTCCAAGTTGCATAGACAATGTTGATGCCTAGGTGCTAATGAACCTTTGCCATTATACTGTAAAAACTATAAATATCTAGGATAAGCTTTCACATAAAATAATTCATTGATAGCATTTTCATTTGGCTTTTAACATCTAGTTTTGTATGAAAAGCTCTTCATCCCTTAGGTAAGCTTATTTCGTTCCTTCCTTATCTTTTGTATTTTGAGTTGTGGCTTTCATAAGTGCAACTAAACTTTGTTAGAGTGTTATCTTACTTATGTAGCCTAGAACCATTTGGTCAATGCATAGTGCAATGTTTGCATGGTGAATAAAGCTCATGATTTTTCCTTATTCTATCATTAATGCCTTAAACATTAAAAACACTAAAAATATTTATTTAATTTTTTTTATTAAGGTATAATGTTTTGATCCTTATCCAAAGAGATCATAATTGTACAACACGATGTTGGACCATTGAGGTTGTGACTACGAGCCATTTTATTGCATTTTGTATATGGTGTTACACCTGTCTCTAAGAGGAATTGCAACATGAGCATTATATATATTCCCAAAAAGGATTGTAATGCATGTATATTTATGTTTTTTATAAATATAAAATTTACAAAACATAAAATTATAAAGATTCTCTCTATCTACCACTATGGTAACATGGATTACAATTTACGTAATATGTATTATAATCTCTTTTATATTTCTTTAATGTAATGGTATACTTGAGTGTTCTTGGCAATCCACTCAACATTGTCTTTGATGCTTATGATCGAATCACACTACATTTTTTACAATAAATCCTATTGGTCCAAAACTAGTAGGAACCCTATCACTCAATATTTACTTTTGAAAAAGAAAGAAGATGTTAATGCATTAATTTACTACTAACCATCCTTCAAAATGCACTATGAATCATTATTTTTTAAGTTAGTAGTAAATTACTAGAATCTTTACCATTTTGTATAGTTTTCCATTAAAGGAATACATTATAACTATACACAATGCTTGAAAATATAAAGATGTATTACAACTATAGATACAAAATCTTTCCAGCAAGAGATATAAAATTTGATGAAAACAAAAAAGTCTAAAGATCAATTAGAATACATATTATTAGAGGTTGCAAAAATATTACTATGCAACAATAGTTTATGATTAAGAAGAAGTTGTATGATGAAGAATGTCTTCAAATAAGGTTAGCCCTCTAAAATTCCTATCATAAAAAAATTTTAAATAATGATTATATGAAATTGATTCAATAGATTAAAAAGTGAACTTCCAAAAGTGCATCAAAATAATATGGTGCAAGTGATAAAATAAGATCTATGAAATTTTGAAAAAATTTTAGAAATAAATTTTCTCCAAGTAATGATATATCATTTGTAAAGATTAAAGGGTTCTACAAATTTTTTTTCATCATGAGATAAATACCATAATAAGTTGCCTACTTCATTATATTTTATAACTTATATATAATGAAGTGGTAGTGGGAATTATGAAATTTTCTTTTGGAAAAGTTGTAGATGTAGAAGGGTTAATATGTTAAATTATTAAAATGTGGTGAAGAGGTAGTCTAAAAAGAGACTTGAAAAATGCTTAATGAAGAACATCAAAATGGTTTGAGTAGAGAATGAATGATTCGTATAGTTATTATGATTTTCAAAAAAGGAGAAAAATCATATTTAAATAGTTATAGTTTGATCATGATCAGTAACTTTTTTGCCAAATTCTTGGTACCATTTTAGAGAAAAAATTGGGATTGTGAGTAGAACGAAATAATTTCTATGTTGTTCCACAAGCAAGATTCACAAAAAAACATTTCACACTAGATCATTTGGTTACACTTAGATATTGCATTGAACAAGGGAAAGCAAGGTAAAAGAATTATTTTCTTTGTGAATTTTACTAAAGCATTTAACTTTATTGTGAGAGAACAATTATAAAGTAGGCTTAGCAAACTTAATGTTGATTTTGGTTTACTTAATAACATAAAAAATTTATACAAAGAAATAATTTTTGAATTAAAAAAGAGAAAAACTATACAATCTTGTTAGTTTTAATGTAATATAGGAGTAAAGCAAGGTTTTTATCTTTCAAAAACTTTGTTTGGCATTTTTATTGATGAACTAGAAGAGTAAATTAAAAAGTACCTACAAATCATGCTATACGAATTTTAATCTTTGTAGATGTTGTACCACTAATAGGAAATTTAGATTCAAGGATAAAAGAAATCTTGCATCAATTAAAACAATTTTGTGAATGTATAAAAATAAGGTGAATATTGAAAAAGTAAAAATGCTAATTTGTGGAACTAGTAACAAATATTACACTTTTCAACTAAATAACAAAAGTCATGATCTTGTGGATACTTATAGATATTTGGAATTAGAACGCTCTCAAAATTATAAGTCGAAACACTATATATTAGGAGTTGTAAATAGATGGAAGGTCTTTTATACAATGAAGAAAACACATACCAATCATAATATTTGGACATGAATTCTAAAGTATCTTTTTCAAGTAGTTGCCCAAACTATAATGCTTTAAGATGTGTGATGTCGGGCCTTGGTTTTGATCAAGAATCATAAAAAAGATTTGAAAAACTTTAAAAATAGTTCTTGTGGGATGAATTTAAGGTAAAAACTAAAGATTTGTATGCAATACTTTTATGAGAAGCTAATTTGCTGCCATTGGAAGTTGAAGTAATGTATTATTTCTTAACATTCTACTTGAGAAATAAAAATACCAATGAGATCTTAGAAGTGATTATCCAAAAATTTCAACTTCTTATGGACATTATGTAATCTTGAATTGGACATGTATCTTCTATAATTTGAACTCTAGACCTTTGTATGGTGGAATTTGATCATTAAGTTTTTACTACAACTCTAATGGATAAGTTATATTTTATTTAAAGGATGGTTTAAGGATATTTTGTATTTAATTAATTGAGATCTAAAATGAGCTTATGATTTCTTTTGTCCTAAAATTTGATTTTAATGGAAAATTTTATGTTGAAGTTAGCAACATGTGACATTTGGTTGCCTACTTTAAGACATTTGATGCTCCTACCATTCTTTGGGCTAGAAGAAGAAAATTAATGCTTAAAGCTACTTTATGAAACTGAAGTTACCTAATTTTAAATGTTTATTAATTGTATTTAGAATTAGTAAATCTATTCATTATCTTCAATCTAACAAAGGTGTTACCCTATGCTTGAATTGCTTCTCTTCAAAGCATCAATTCTATTCCACACATATCTTATATTCTAAAAAGCTTTGAAAATTCAAACTAAACAACCCACATTTTACAACTTATAAAAAAACTGAAACCACAATATAATCTCTTGATCTTTGCAAGGACCTCATAAAAGATTATGCTCATATGGTTAAAGTAAATACATTTATTATTCATCCTATTATGTTACGTGGATACAGAGTTTGGGACCGGGCCTTAGGCCTTAGTGCTTAGATCTTTGAAAGAGTACAGAAACTTAGGCTCTCATAACATAATAAAAGCTCATTTTCAATTTCATTAGTTATGTATAAACTATTCTCTATTCTGCAGTCTACAGTTTTGGGGATGCCAAAAGGTTCTGGGATATTTTATGATTTTCCGGCGTTTAAAAGGTGTTTGGCATGTTTTCGATGTCCAGGGATTTTGCAATTTTTTGAAACATTTGAGGCCATGTCTGTCAGTCTCTCATTTTCAAACATTATCTGCTGGAGGATCTATGAAAACTTCTCTCTCGGGACTCATACGTTGGCAGTGCGGAAACTTGTCACACTTAGCTGCATCCTGCAGGATAGATAAGTGCCTGTGTTCCATCCCAATTTGGCAATACGAAGCAAATCTATTCACTAAATCTCCATATGGATGGTGGAATGCTGCTTTCCACGGCAGTTGTGGAATTTGGCATGCAATTTTCGTGTGAACAGCAATGCAGTGATGGTTACTCGACCACCGTAATTAATGACGATGCCATTCCATGATAGTCAGCAGAGCTCTCAAGTAGATTTGTACACAAACTATACATTGATGATTAATAATAATAATAAAGTGGATTACTAAAAATAGAGATTACTACAAAGAAAAGATTACTAACAACATCAGCTCTTGATAGTGTGAAATTCACTCATCTAACATTGTATAACATTGTAAAGGCATTTTCTGATCTTGCTATTGCGATTTCACTGGTAGGCAGTGATGGTGTGTCAAAAGGAATTCAGAAAAATTGCCTTCAAATCCTAAGCAGTTTCTTATCCAACTTGCACATAACTTTCTCATGCCTTTGCTTGAAAATCGTTTTGAGACCAGGGAAAAACATGGGTAACACGAAATACCAAGAGATTTATGTTACCGTTTTATCGGAAACGTTTTTGATTTGCAAGTTTTAAAACTATCATCGCAAAGTAGTTTGATGAAAGCTATTCAAATTTGGTGTTAAAACGTTGCTGTGCTGACTTCTAATTTTAGTTAGGATGATGAAAAGGTGCATTGCAATGGACTGCACCACTCTTGGCTTGTGGCGTGTAATGTGGCTTTCATGCTTCTGTGCCTCTGTTCACATTTGGTTTTCCACGATTGAAAACAAAACCGTATTAATTATAAGTGGATAATGAATGGAAGCTTTTTTGTGGTTCGGTAGGTGGTGCAGAATTGTGGATTATTTGTGGTTGACCTTGTTAGAAATCTTACTAGTGCATCAAAACCGGATTGCACAAGCGGAAGCATGTAAAAACAAATCTCTTAATCTAAAATGTGCATGAAACAAAAATTTGAAAAACAGATCGAACTGACCTTCATCCATTGATGCCTGAATGTTCCGGATCTTCTTTCACACGAGCGCTCTGCGGTGATGGTGTATGTAGACTATAAGCGACTGTGAAAGGGACTTGAACTGCTACACTGCAATTGATTCCCCGTGCCTTGTTCTCCCATCAAGAAGTCAGAAGGCCCAGGAATCAGTTACCATTTATTAGAAAAATATGAGACCATTTCCAGATAACAATGAATCGGTTGGAACGGATGGATTGCAACGAAAACTGTCATGTTGCTGTCCAAAGCTATCACATTGTTAACTGAGATAGATCTTCACAACAAGTTTAGAAGTCTTATCTCATCTCCAGGGAAAATTCTAAAACTATCCGACAATAAAAACAGAAAGTGTAGTTCACCAGGGAAAATTCTAAAACTATCCGACAGTAGAAACAGAAAGTGTAGTTCGCAAATAATAAACTGCTAATTCATTGTTACAATATCCCACTTGGTCTCCATATTTATTCTAATATCCAACTTTCAAGAAACAAATACATGAATCATGGCGATAGTTCCTCTTAATGCGAGTAGTATCTTCCATGTATTACAATGTATTATTTCTCAAAGTTAATTCCTTTATATGGTAACTTTGACTGTATGAACAAACCCAATGTTTATTCGCGGTCCGACCTTATGTGTGTGTTCTCTAATGACTTTATGCGCAACTGTATGAGAAAACGCACAACTGAATAGAGTTTCATTAACACTGTAATGTTGTACAACATATTACATCATGGAACCAAGTCCCATCCGAGTGACATGATCCTTGAATGACCGTGGTGGCATTCCTTTGGTCAAAGGATCAGCTAGCATTAATTCAGTGCTGATATGATCTATGACCACTTTATTTTCTTTAATGCGATCCCTTATGGCTAAGTACTTTATGTCGACGTGTTTATTTCGACTGCCACTCTTATTATTCTTAGCCATAAAGACAGCAGCTGAATTGTCACAAAATATCTGTAATGGCCTAGATATTGAATCCAGAATTCTAAGCCCTGATATGAAACTCTTTAACCATACACCATGTGAAGTAGCCTCAAAACAAGAAACGAACTCTGCCTCCATTGTGGAAGTAGCAACCAAGGTTTGCTTTCCACTCCTCCAGGAGATGGCTCCTCCAGCTAGCATAAAAACATAACCTGATGTTGATTTCCTGGAATCAACGCAGCCAGCAAAGTCTGAATCGGAGTAGCCAATCACCTCCAAATGGTCAGTTCGTCGATACATAAGCATGTAATCCTTTGTACCTTGAAGGTACCTCATGACTTTCTTTGCAGCCTTCCAGTGGTCGATACCTGGATTACTCTGATATCGGCCCAACATCCCCACAGCAAATGCAATGTCAGGTCGTGTGCAGACCTGAGCATACATAAGGCTTCCAACAGCTGAAGCATATGGAATGTTGCTCATGTGACTTTTCTCTAAATCATTCATAGGGCACTGGTTCAAATTGAACCTGTCACCCTTTACAATGGGTGCAATACTTGGTGAACAATCTTTCATCCGAAACCTCTCTAGAACTTTATTAATATAGGTTTCCTGCGATAGACCCAGAATATATCTAGATCTATCCCTATGGATCTTAATGCCAAGGACATAAGATGCCTCACCCATATCCTGCATGTCAAAATTCTTAGAGAGAAATTGTTTCACCGCATATAAAAATCCATGATCATTGGTTGCAAGAAGGATATCATCCACATAGAGGACAAGAAAACAGATTTTACTCCCACTGACCTTCTGGTATATGCATTGATCCATGATGTTTTCTTCAAAGCCAAATGAAGTGATGACATCATGGAATTTCAAATACCACTGACGGGAGGCCTGTTTCAAGCCATATATAGACTTCTTAAGCTTGCATACCAATTGCTCACCATCATTAGAGGAGAATCCTTCAGGTTGTTTCATATAAACCTCTTCCTCTAGATCACCATTAAGGAATGCTGTTTTCACATCCATTTGATGTAGTTCAAAATCAAAGTGAGCTACCAATGCCATGATCACACTAAGGGAGTCCTTCTTAGATACAGGAGAAAAGGTCTCCATGTAATCTATTCCCTCCTGCTGAGTGAACCCTTTGGCAACAAGTCTAGCCTTATATCTTTCAATGTTGCCCAAGGAGTCTTTTTTAGGCTTGAAGACCCATTTGGATCCTATGGCTTTAACACCATTGGGCAACTTGACAAGATCCGAGACTCCATTAGTGGACATAGATTTCATCTCATCTTTCATGGCATCATACCATAAGTCGGATTCCTTACAACTCATGGCTTGTGAAAACATGTCGGGATCATTTTCAGCTCCTATGTTGTAGTCAGATTCCTGTAGATACACTATATAGTCACTAGGAATCGCTGATCGCTTTATTCTAGTAAATCGTCTTAATGTTGGTTCATCAAGCTCCTGAGGGGCAAGATGATCAACGGGCTGTTCAACAGGAACTGCTATCTGTTGTTCAGTTGGATCTACTATGTCTTGATCAGCAGTTTGTGGAACTTCAACGACTGGTGGATGTACATCACATATTTGTTCTATAGACGTGTTGTGTACAACAATCAATCGAGTACTTGAAGTAGAGGGTTGAGCATCCGCATGATCAGTCGCTGGAATTTCATTCCAGGAATGATGACTCCCACTAATCAAGTCATTCTCAAGAAATTTAGCATTCCTTGATTCCACAAACCTAGTAGTATGTGATGGACAATAAAATCTGTATCCCTTAGACCGTTCAGCTTATCCAACGAAATACCCACTAATGGTCCTAGGGTCTAGCTTCTTCTCTTGTGGATTATAGACTCTTACCTCAGACGGGCATCCCCAAATGCGTATATGTCGCAAACTCGGTTTCCAACCTTTTCACAATTCAAATGGTGTCTTAGAGACAGACTTGGTTGGATCTCGGTTTAATATATACATTGCCGTCTTAAGGGCTTCATTCCACAAAGACTTAGGAAGCTTGGAGCTGCTAAGCATACTCCGCACCATGTCCAATAATGTTCGATTTCTTCTTTTTGCCACACCATTTTGGTCTGGAGAACCAGGCATAGTGTATTGGGCAACAATCCCATGCTCTTGAAGAAACTTAGCAAAGGGACCAGGTGCTTGTCCATCATCAGTGTATCTACCATAGTATTCACCACCTCTATCAGACCTCACTATCTTTATTTGCTTACCGCATTGTTTCTCTACTTCAGCCTTAAATACCTTAAAGGCATCTAAAGCTTCATTTTTGTGATGAAGCAAGTAGAGATACATGTATCGTGAGTAGTCATCAATAAAGGTAATGAAATACCGTTGATCATATGCATCCATATCTGGACTACAAATATCCGTATGTATGATTTCTAATATGGCAGAACTCCTCTTGGCACCTTTCTTTGACACATTGGTCTGCTTTCCCTTTATGCAGTTTACACAAGTGTCAAAGTCAGTAAAATCAAGAGTACTAAGTACTCCATCAGTTACCAAGCGCTTGATTCTCTCAATGGAGATATGGCCTAATCTACGATGCCATAACATAGAGGATTCCTCATTCATAACACATCGCTTAATGCCAGCATGAACATGCATAGAAGTGTAAGAAGTGTCGTTTTGTAAATTAAGTTGAAAAAGACCATCTGTTAATGTACCATTTCCAACTATTTCAGATCTATAAGATACACTGAACATAGTATCTGAAAAGTTAAAGGAAAATCCCAATGATACAAGCCTTGATACAGAAATTAAATTCCTTGAAAAACAAGGAATGTAAAATGTCCTTTCCAAATCCAAAACAAAACCACTACTTAAAACTAATTTGCATGTGCCAATCGCTTCCACATGTGAGCGCATCTTGTTGCCCGAATAGATGCATGACTCACTTCCTACTGGCTTCCTTAGGTTTGCTAATCCCTGCAAGGAATTAGTAACATGGATTGTAGAACCGGAGTCAATCCACCATGTGTTATGACTAACATCAACCATATTAGATTCAAAACAAACAAATGAGGATTGAGTACCTTTCTTTTCAAGCCATCTCTGATGTTTAAGGCAATCTTTCTTTATGTGCCCTTTCTTTTTACAGAAAAAGCATCTAGATTCCTTCTTGATATCAGCTTGTGGAGGGATTTTTCCCTTCCCTTTAGTGTTGACTTGTTTTGTATTCTTTCCTTGCATGGCCAGATGCACACTTTCCTTTGCTTCCATGGCAAGTCTACCCTCTTCTTGCACACACATGGTCATCAATTCATTAATTGACCATTTGTCCTTATGTGTGTTGTAAGAAATCTTAAAGGGTCCATACTGCGGTGGGAGCGTGTTTAGGATGTAGTGCACAAGGAAAGATTCAGACATCTCAACCTCAAGTGTTTTTAGTTGAGCCGCTATGTCCCTCATGTGCATGATGTGCTCACGCACACCACCAATTCTAGTGAGCTTCATGGATGAGAACTTCATTATCAAGGTGCTGGCCAACGCTTTGTCTGATGTTTCAAATTGTTCATCAATAGCTTTTAACAAAGCGCGCACATTGTTATACTGTTCCAATGATCCACGTATACCAGCCGAGATCTTGGTTTTTATGAACATTACGCAGAGACGATTAGATCGCTCCCATTTATCATAAAGACCAATATCATCTGGATGGCTGGTTGCATTAACCGCAGGTGGTTCATCCTTACGGATAGCATAATCAATGTCCATCCATCCTAAATGAAGGAGAATTCTCTCCTTCCACACCTTGTAATTATCACCCATCAATTCAGGAATGTCACATTTAAAGTCAGAGTAATTTACAGGTTGCATAGCTGCAAAATAAACATGCTTATGTCACTAAATTTTAGGCTATAAACTGTAGGACATGTGTACCAATGTAAACATGCAAAAATATGAATCACATGACATAAAATTGCCTGTGGGCTAAATTTTAATTCAAACAGACTCATATATCCTTATGATGAAGCTATTAAACTATATTCCTTTTCTTAATCCCTGTGGGCAAATTAAGAAAAATAATTCAATACTTCACCCTGATTAATCACTGTAAATATAATGGAAATTCATGTGGGACAAAATCTATCATATGACAGATGATTAATCACAATACTATATATGTGATGAAATACCTTAGGGCACATTTACCAATGTAAAACATGCAAGATATGAATCAAATGACATAAAATTGCCTGTGGGCTAAATTTTAATTCAAATAGATCCATATATCCTTATGAGGAAACTATTGAATTATATGCCTTTTCTTAATCCCTGTGGGCAAATTAAGAAAAATAATTCAACATTTCATCCTGATTGACCACATTAAATATAATAGAAATTCCTGTGGGATAAAGTCTATTATATTACATGTGATTAATCACAATTACTTATGTGATTCAAAACTCTTAATTTATAATTTTTTATAATCAAAAATGTTGTGACCACTCTATGACTATATAAATTATAAGGATCACTAGTAAATGATGCAAAAATTTTCTTTTTTGTTATACATACGATTACATTATGCATCAAAATCAATATTGACAAAATGCAATTAAATTCTAAGCAAGCATGAAAAACCCTACAATCATTTCTTGCTTGAAAAACACCAAAACATGAGTCCATAATTGCCATTTTTCAAAAAAACAATGGAATATATATCTATATATATATATATTTT
>MNCI01010105.1:4252-34659 GCA_015680685.1 Gnetum montanum | reverse complement strand
ACATATATATCTATAAATCTTAGTTAAAATAATAAAAAATTATATTTTTAGATTTTAATGGTTGTTTGGATGGCCTATGTCAGCGTCTCTTTCAATTATTTGGTTATTTTGATCATGTTTAGAACATTATAGTTTACTTTCAAGTTTGCATTTCTTGTTTCATGTTGTTTTTGTTTTCCCATCTGTTCCATTTTCATTCAGAATTTTCTAGTTCTTACACTTGCATGCAATCTGTTGTTTGGGGGCTAAGTGTTGAGGCCAACCTCACCCATGCTAGGCATAGGGCCTTGTTTGAACAAGTTTAATATCACAAAAATCATAAGTCGTATAGTATTGACATGTCAAGCCCTCATGGTCTAAATTAAGTGTACTTTCATGGGCTTGAATAACCCATAAATTGTAAAATGCAATGTACCTAGTCAAAGAATACAACTATCCAACATAGATACATTGAACCTGGTCAAAAAATGCAATTATCCAACACACATCCAAATCATGCCAACTATCCATGAGACACATGTCGCTAGATCTACTTTCCTCTCATCTCATAGTCGTTGATTCCATTCTTGAATTTCATGTCCGAGCCCGGTCCAACCCTATAAATACCTTGTCAATTCACATAAACAGGGGGAGGAGTGAGAGTCTGCAGCAACCATTTTCTATTCTGCTGGCAAGCAACATTGACAGCGGAGGCATTTTTGGCAGTATTCTCTCTTCTATCGGCAGGCGGCAAAACATGGTAGGAGCGTGAAACGCATGGTGAACATCAACAACAATGCAGGAAGATTGCAGATAATAGTGTGCTTGCCTTGTAGTAGCAATTGTTGAATGATGGTTTTCTATTTTCTTAGATAGAAATAGACATGTTTTCTTTTCTTTTCTTTTTCTTTTCTACCCATGCGGTAGAGACCAACGCCCTCTTTCTACCTATAAACAGAAACCTGGCAGAAACAGGTTGTATGCACATCATTTTGTTCTTTATTTATTTGCTTGATTTTTCTCTCTGTCATCTCCAAACGCAGAAGCAGCCGCGGTGGCAGATAACTTTTATAGTTTTCAATATTATTATTTGCATTTTATTTTGAATTATTGTACTCTTTTAAATTGCACAAATTATTTAACTTTTCAATATTCTTATTAAATTTAAAGCTTTTAATATTTTGTTTAAAATATTATTATTATTGTTCTATCACATAGCCCTTTTCAGCTGAGACTATTCCCAGGTTTCCATACCCATACGCGAGGAATCCTAGGCAATAGTCTCCTAAAACGAGTTTTCACAGGTGTAGGCGATAGTCTCCTAAAACGAGTTTTCACAGGTGTTGGCGGTGTGTCCAAAATTTACGCATCAACAGTGATCTAGTTGAATTCCACAGACCTTGAGTCGAGTCAAATTTTGTAGATCTTAAGTTTCTAAGTACATTAGTTTCAGGATGTGAAATCTAATTGTGACAATTGTTGTTTTCCTAACTACACTTGTGGAGCTTAGTTGTAAGGTTACATGTAATTAAGGCATATGATTTTTATTATTTTGTATTTTATTTATCTACAATTAAGTTGATACTCAATTTATGAACCTATTTAACTAATCTAATTGCTAATTAATAACTAACTATTCTAACATAAGTATCTGATCCCACTTTCCATGCACATCCTGAATATGTATAATACTACTAGGTTACCAATCGTTAAGGGTTGTTGGGATTACCAAGCATCATGTGCATGCTCGAAGTAATCATACTTATGTGCTTAATTGATTGCTATTTAATCTAGCTAGCTTACTCACTTGGAAGCATTAAATAAAATTGTGTAAAACATTAAATGCATGAATAAAATATTTAAGCTAGCTAAGGTGTTGCAAGGTTTATTAAAAATCTTGTCTTTATTTCTACACACAATGCTGTGCTTAGGTATATAGTGCTCGAATAAAGATCTGTACACTCAAAGACTCTTGTTGTGGGCACTTTGAAAAATATTCTAACTTTGGAGAAAAGAAATTGCAAGAGCTTTGCTATGTTATGAAAAAACTTATGCCCAAATCATGTGCCCAAGTGCTATATTTATAGGTCAACATACATCCCATAATATCAGATATCCAACATCGCTTCTTGGGTCATGATATCAAAGCTAGACAAAGTATAGTTCTTCATACCCTCATGATTGAATGAAAGCTCATTCTCAAGTGAACAAAAGGAGAAACAAGTCCCTTATAAAATATTGCAAAGATATGGGATTATTGACTGACATGCAAACTAACTCAGAAAGAATAGATAGATTCTAAGTGCCCAAGTGTATAGATTTACAATCTTTTACAAAATTGGGTGTTCATGATAATAAAATTGAACACCTTAGCCAAAACTAACATCCAACTCCTCTAGTAGTTGAAGAGTGAGGGAGAAGATTCAATGATCATGAAGGATCCTCATCACATGGTGATGTGGCTTCTTCCTTGGTGATGATAGTTCCGCTTCCAATTCATGCTTCACACTATAATCACAACAAAATCGTAGGTTAGTGTGCAATGTGTAATGTATAGCTTTTAGGTACTTTGTCTCATTAGTAGTTACACTTAGCTAGGTTGTGATTATGGTGGATTGATTCCTTTAATAGTGTTAGCGGGAAGATTGAAAAATAAGGTGAAATGGATAAGTGGTCCATTATTAAATATTGAAAAGTCAAAATGTAATGAAATGCTTGAAGAGGGTTAAAGAATTCACAACAATAAAAAAAGGATTTCACTGAAAAATTGTTGTGAAGATGTGCACAATTGGATGTCATTAATAAAACACATAAAAGGATTTGATTGTGAGAATGTCTAAGGATAAAGAGCTTAACTAATCCAACCAACAGTTATGTAAGTGGGTCCCCCCCTGCAAGTAGGCACATGCCCTTTGTTGCCCTTGCATGACCTCAAACGAAGGAGTCTATGGACCCCATGGGTGATTAATGGTTATGAAAAGTTAAGTACGAAAACCTGGGAGAAACTACCTATGAATTTCAACACATCAAACCAAGACATTGAGCAAGAACATGAACATCGATAGTGAGGTGAAGCATAGAAGGTATAGATGGATGAGAGAGAAAGTGAAATAGAGTTCTTGATTAAGGTTACATGAAGTCCCTTATGAATTTTGTGGTTAAATGACTTGATAAAATACATCTTTAGTACAGACCAAAACCAACCACATTCAGTGACTTCACATCACCACCCTAAGACAAGTCCACCCCCTTGAAACACAAGAGTGCTCCGATAGAACAACCACAACTTTCCATTTTAAAAATAAAAGAGAAGTAGAAAGTGAGAGAGGGAATTACTTGGAGGGGACCTTCAAGCATGGGTAAGATGTCTTTCTAGTCCCATAACTAGTACTTGTAGCTTGTTTATTTGTCTAAGGGGTGTGCTTTGTATTTCTATCATTTTTTAAAAAATGGGAATCACATCATGCAAAGACTTATTCAACTTCCTATTATTGGTTAACTTGGAATGATAAGAAATTCATGAAAACACATGTACCCAAGTAAATAGAAAGGAACAAAGAGTACCGAGTTCCCTTGAAGTCACATCCTATTCGAATCTTTGAATCCTTTTCAAGTCCAAAAACTACCAAGGTCATAAGTTTGTTAAAGTTTTATTAATGAAGAAGGGATCTCATACTTCTAGAACAAGGAAAACCATAGAGTTTCTGGATGGGTGGATGTTGTAAACTCATTACCTATTTCATGAAAAAGAAACCATGTCTTAGTTATCAGTAACAAAATTCAAAGCTAGAATCCAAACACCAACAATCAAATAACTACATAACACATGTCCACATCAAACAAACCACATAGTACCCAATTGACAATAAGACATGTTATTATTAAAAGACAATAAGAAAATCACACTAAAATAAAGAAAAATGTATAAGAAATTGTAAAACATTTTTAAAAAATAAAACATACCAACGATGTTGTAGAATAAAAACTGGAAAAGGTTAATAACGTAGAAACAAAAAGGTGTAAGATAAAGAAGGCATAAAACAAAAAGTTGTAAAAATAACAAAGTGTAAAACAAAAACATATAAAACAAAAACATGAAAAACTGAGGAGCTACTTATATGGTTAGCATGGATGACCATCTTTTCCATGACTAAGTTAAAAGGAGGAGATCTGAAATATTGAGCATGGTTGTCCATCTGATGAGGCATTTGTTGCACTCGCTTGCTTAGGCTCGTGTAAAGATTTGATTTATTACATGTTAACCAATTGTTTCTTGTTTGGGCTCTTAGGTTTGTAGATCAACATGACCACAAAAAAGAAAATTTTTGTAAATGATATAAGATCCTTCCCACAATGTTTGGAACTTAGTTCGTTGAGGTACATGTGTGGGGTTCTAGTAGAGGACCTTATTTTCTGGTTGAAATTCAACTTTTCTAATTCTAAGGTCATGGTACTTTTTGTTAAATGTCTTGTGTAACTTATTAGATGATAGGACCACCAATTGATTTTCATCTAGTAGGTTGAGATTCATTAATCTTTCTTTTTGTGCTAGACTTAAGTCAAGGTCAAGGTCATAGGCCATTGACAATGTATGGAGCTTGGATTGAATTAGAAGATTTGGCAATTTTTTGTATACCAACTCATAAGGAGAATAGTAAATAGGGAGTTTTCATGTTGAGTGGTAGGCCCAAGGGGCATCATTAAATTTTGTCCTCTAGTTTCTCCTATATTTGATAGTAGTTCTTGTTAGAATCTTTGTGATCTTCTTGTTAGTAACTTTTTCTTAACCATTGGCTTGGGATTGGTAGGGTGTTATTAATTTATGCTCAACCCCTAAGTGTTGCGTAAGCTTGTGAAAGGTAGTGCCTATAAAGTGGGTTCTATTGTCAGAGATTAATGCATGTGCATACCAAACTTATTTATAAGATTCTATTGTACAAATCAAACAACAATAGAAGATGTATAGTTGGTGAGGGATGTTGCTTTTGATCCATTTCATACAATAGTCAACAACGACTATGATGTACATCTTTCCATTTGACATGGGCATGATGGTACCCATAAAGTCAATGCCCTAGATGTCAAAGGGTTCTAGTGGTTGAATCCACTACTAAGGTTCCTCCATTTGAGTAGTCATTTCACCATCTCATTGGTAGTGTTTACAAGAGTGGAAAAATTAGTGATCATCCTTGAAAAGTGTTGGCGAAGAATATCCTACCATTAGGATTTTAATGATTGTGTGTCTCTCAACATAGTGGCCCCCACAAGGACCCTCATGAGCATCCTAGAGAATGCGTAGTTGAATAGTATTAGGGACATACCAATAAACCAAGCCATTGACACACACCTTGTAGAGGTGCTTGTTGATCTCTATGAAACATTTTACCTAGTGAAGAAACTACTATTTCTTCTAGTGGTCCAACTATTGTGGCATCTCTTAAGTGAGAAGATAGGTAAGAATGCCATTGTACCATTTAGGATCAATGGGTAATTGTTTAGTTATAGCCTAGGCAAAGAGGAGTTTATTAGAAAATAGATCAGATTATGGCCTTTCCTCCTCTTTATTGTCCCATTGCAGCTGATACAACTGATCAACAACCACATTCTTAGTTCCCTTTCGATCTACCATTGTGAGACTGAATTCCTGAAAGATCACTAGCCACCATATGACATGAGGGTTCATTGTTGGCTTGTTCATTAGGAAGCAGATGTTACTGTGGTCCATGTGCACAAACACTTTGTATCCAAGCACATAGTGCCTGAAATTCTCTAAAGCAAACACCACTACCATCAATTCTTTTTCTATGGTGGTGTAATTTAGTTTTGCATCCATAATGCTTTGGCTTGCACAGGGAATATAATATGATGTTTCTTGTCATCTAATTACATAAGCATATCCCCTAAGGCATAATTTGATGCATATATCATAACGTAAAACGGTCTCGACCAATTGGGTTCTTGTAGAATTATAGTTTCTACAAGTTTCTCCTTTAGCTGTTGAAATGTTTTTTTACATTCCTTGGTCTAAACAAATGGAGAATCTTTCTTTGTTAGCTTGACTAATGGTTTTGCGATCTTTAAGAAATTCTCTATGAATCATTGATAGTAGCTAGTGTGTCCAAGGAATGGCTGAACATCTTTGACTATTTTTGGTTGGTAGTGATTCCTTGGATGACCCTTGTTTTTTCAAGATCGACATCAATTGCTGCTTGTGATATTCTATGCCCCAATACAATGCACTCCTAGACTATCAAATGATCCTTTTGCCAATTGAGTCGTACATTTGTTTCCACACATCTTTTGAGTACTTGCATAAGGCAGTCTAGGGCTTGCTCAAATATAGCTTCATAGGTCGAGAAGTTATCCATGAAGACTTCCATCCTACTATTGATCTATTGCTAAAAAATAGTTAAAACCAGGTGTTGGAATGTAGCAGGGGCATTGCACAGGCCAAATGGTGCCTTTGGATACATAAAAGTCCTCTAGGAACTTGTGAATGTTGTTTTGGTTTGGTCCTTTAGTATGATATGGATTTGGTTATAGCCATTATAACCATCTAGAAAATTGTAATATTAATGCTTAGATATAGTGTCGAACACCTTATCAGTAAATGAAAACAAAAAAGGATCCTTGAATGTTGCCATATTCAACAGTTAAAAATCAATGTAGATCCACCACTTGTCACCTTTCTTTGGCACATTCATGAGTGGGTTGACCCACTCGCTATCTGCAAGGGGATAAATGAATCTTACCTTAAGGAGTTGTTAATGATGCATTAGTTTATTTAAACTAGTGGAATGGAGTAGAATGGCCAAACATAGAGAGTTTGAGGATCTAGTATGAAAGATAGAAATGACTACAATAGTGAATGTTAGCAACACATAAACATGAAAAATGATATAAGTAACAAGATGACAATGTTTATAATCAATGTTGAGATAAAGCATGGATAGCAATGTGGGTGTTATATAAGGAAATAAAAGCTAAGGAGCTTTGAACTAGTTGGACCAACTCTCATTAAGATAAGGAATTTGAACACAAACTTGAACACAATGCCTCAATGATTTTTGTAGGAGTGCATGACCTAATCTCCAATGCCAAAGATCTCTTTCTTCTTCTTTTTTTCTTTTTGTAGTAATTTCTGGTTTTTTGGAGTTCTTGGGAGATGATTTGCTGGAATTTCTTTGAAAATTTTAATATTTTCCTTTTGATTTTTTAGAATTTGATAGGACTTTTAGGTAATGAATCTAATGCTTTGTACATCCAATTCTTGCATTAATATCTTCATTTGGTTTGGCAAGAGCACATATCTTTGTGAAAATGGACATTATTCTCTTTCTTGATAGTTTTACCAACTTAATGTAGCAAGTTTGATAATTAAGTTCATTAAATGCATCACTCATGTTTATTTTTAAACCATTAGGATGTTTGATTATCACAATCATGAATTCCTTCATTTTGCACATGCCTTTAGAGTTCATGTTTGATGTTACACAAGTGTTTGTTTGGTCTAAAATTTGTAAAGCATTCCTTGTTTGTAGTCATGTGATGAGAACATTCAGGATTGATTATCCAAGAGTCTTGGATGATATCTTTGATGGTATTTAAAGATGCATATTTTCTTTCATTATCTTTCTTCTTGATGTCCTGGTCTAAATTTTATGTTTCTTTTGATTCTTACTTTCTCAGAGGAAATTATTTGAAATTCTATCTTTGTCCACCACTTGTAAAATGTATGCTCTTTCCTTTTGCAAAACTTATAATGTTGTTCATTTGAAAAATTCTAATGGTTTTTTTAATGTTATTTGATTGAACCTACCTATTAAGCCTCATTTGCCTCTAAATGTGACTCTACCTATGAAATTTTTTGATTTTGAATCTTATGAATTGTCTAGACTTGGTTGTTCATGTGATGTTGTAGTAAGTATTTAAATATTCTTATAATTAAAATGGCTATCCCTTCTCTTTGCTCTTCCTCTTGAATTAGCAACAAAGCTTGATATTGATTATTTGATTACCTTGCTTTCAAAGTTTCAAGTGTTCTAACCCATGTGACTAGTTTATCAATGTTGAACATGTTGAAATATCTAGTTTAAATGACATTTATCACCATAGTTTGATACCGAGGATCATTACAAAGAGTTTTGACAATCTTTTGAAGTTTTCTTGGTTGATTGTAGTGACATTCCTATTCATCCATTTTTTTTAGACATGTATACATTCTAATAAAAAAGGTCTTCTATGTTTTCATTTTTTTCTAATGGTTGATTCATGAGATTCTTACTTGTAAATCAATTCTTGAATTTGTTGGTTTTCAAAATAACCTTTGTGATTTCTTTGTAACTGGTTTTATGCTTTTTTGTGTTGATGATGAGAAGCCTTGATGAGCTCACTTTAATATTGTATTAATGATGATTCCTAATGCCAAGTTGTTTTTTTTGCTCTCATAATTTGTATGTTGTATTCGATTCACACCTTTAAAATCAATCATAAAGTCAAAACATGTCTCTACATTGTCCAATGAATCACTAAATTGAAAGAGGCTTTTCATTAGTTGGTGTAAAATTTTGCTGCACAAGGAAGGACTCTTGTGGAAAATCAATAAGAAGGATATAAATAGTAGTAATGGATTTCTACAAGAAATATACAAGATAATTATGGTAGGAACAAAATAATACTATTCACTTATAGTAGTGGAGATGAAAGTGTTAAGAATGTGATTAAGTTGATGTTCAAAGTAGAATGAAATAAAACGAATGCACATTGAATGCATGGGAAAAGAGAATGAGATAACAAAGTCCATGACAACATGTAGTTTGAAGATTGTGTGTATGATATGAGAAGGGGTTGAAAAAATTTTAAGGGAGAAGTATTCAACTAAATGTTAACTAATATTGAATAAATCCAAAGGAGTGTGAATACACTATGAGATAGCCAATGATATTTTTTGAGTAGGCAATGGGCTACTAGGGGTTGGAAAGAGAATAAAAAGTTACGATAACTACCTAAACTATTAAATTTGCAAATGAGCACTTGAGAAAGTTGTTGAATAATTTAATGATGAAAGATGGAGAAGTTGTATTCTAATGAAAATATAAGGAATGATTTGAGGTTAACAACTAAGTTGCAATCAACATGGAGAACTATGAAGATTGACATTATGTTTTAGTAGAAAATGTATTGTAATACATTTCATCTAGATGAATTTAGGCACATAGGAATGCATGCAAAAGTTTTTGAACAACTAGTTGTCGACATTATGATGAACAAGTTAACAAAACTTTCTAATATTAAGAATGATGAAGCATATTCATGGGATAAAGATCTATGAAAAAGTTTTGAGAGAGATTTCCAAGACTACAACTAACAACCAAAATTAATTAATTATTCTTCATTTTTTTAAGGTTAAGCTTTATGATTTTGGATAAACTTGTTGGGTGAGGCAGTAGTTAGGAGCAAGTGGCTAAACAAGAGCAAATTGGAAAATTTGGTAGGACGAATAGAACCAACAAGATTGATATATGTTAGCAATGTGTAAATGCAAAAAATTATATAATAAAGAAAATAATAGACACTGATGCATGATATAGAAGATAAAGGATGGTTAAAAATATGTCATAACTTGTATTTTGTTCTTGGAAGAAAAAACAAAAAAGAAAAGAAAAATTAATCATAATGAGATAAATAATTTTGTGTGAGAGAAGGTTAATTGAAAATTAAAAGTGGATAATTTTTGATGCAAGACAATAGAATGAGAAAGAAGAATGTATGCATGAGGGACACTTATTTAAAGAAAAAGTATTGTAGACAAATGAAAGAATGCAAAGTTGGAGGATTTTGAGATTTCTCATGGGTTATCTACAACATTTATATCGTTGGGAGAAATAAAAGAATGTGGTAGTTGATAGTGCAACATTTTTCTGGATAAATAGAACTCAATTGTTACTTGTACATAACAAACTTGTCTAGAAGTAGCTATGGTTTATTGAGGAAATAGTGGCATAGTTAATCCAATGTTTAAAATTAAGGGATAAGAAGTTGAGGAGATATGTTGAACAATACAATCACTAACAAAGAGGGAGTAGTTGTACTCTTAAAGTCAGAGTAGACAATCTCAATAGTGAGTTAGACATAACTCTTCAATTGTAGCTACTGTAGATAAGTATTACCATTTTCAACACCATTTTTTTGGGACAAGGCTAAGATAGTGACAATGTAGACAAGCATTACCATGGACATTTTACGTGCATTTATTATCTAAGTTACAATTCTATCATCTAAGTTACAATTCTATCATAGGGATAATATCATTAAGGAGTATAGAACACAAGATCTAATTACCATTCTATGGAAATATAGGATCATAGGAATATGATTTAACAAGCATGTTTTAAAAGGAAGGAATTTTTTTAGAAGCTATGGGCAGTTGAGAGGCTTAAGGGACATCAACTATTTTACTGCTATACATAATGCATGAGAGATTTTGAATGAAAGTAAGACATAACTATTACCAACAGTGCAAAAATTTCAAAAACATTAAATTTAGAACTGATGAAGAAGTTATCGTTAAATGCATTCCAACATTTAGTTTGACGATGCATGTGTAGTAGACAAGAACTTGAATAGAGATTAGAGAGAGAAACTTTGAGGATTAGGATCAATGATAATTAATAAATCCTTTTAAAATTAAAGTTGATGATGGATGTTCTAAATATAAGAGTGTGAACATGAATTTGAGAATGAGAAGTTTTCAACATGTAGAGAAGTAGCAAATAAATAAAATACTGTTTGAAGAAGTTCAAGGAAAATCTTCAAAAAAAACATTATGTGTTTGTGTTAACACGGTTACCAGGGTAGTGCTATGATGGAAGCTATGAAATTACATATACCAACAAAACAATGATGCTTGAGGGAAAATGGTAGGAAGGATAAAAATGATCATGGTGATTGTTTGGAATACTATTATTGTTTCTCATTGGAGGAAAATTTCAGTTTTAATATTCATTCACATGAAGCAACAGAATACCTATAATTAGTTCAAAGATAAGCTTAGGAAGTGTGATGTGTTTGAAGTCAACATTGTAAGTGATGCATTGGTTTGTTTAAAGTGGAGGACGTTCGCAACGCATAAACATGAAGAATTATACAAGTAACAAAATGACAATGTTCATATACAATATTGAAGATAACACATGGATAGCAATGTGGATGTTATATATGGAAACGAAAGCCAATGAGCTTATAACCAATTAGACCAACTCTCATTGACGTAAAGAATTTGAACATGAACTTTAGCTCAATGTCCCAGCGCTTGCTATAGGAGTGCATGATCAAATCTCCAATGCCAAAGTCTAGCCTAATCTTCTTTTTCTTCCTCTTGTATTTTTTGGGGTTTCTATAGTAAATTCTATATTTTTTGGGAGTTCTCTAAATATGATTTTCTTGAATTTTTTTATGAATTTGAATTTTTTTTGAGTTTCCAAAATTAGTAGGATTTCTAGGCAATTAATCTGATTCTTTGTATGTTCTATATCATTGACATCTCCATTTGGTTTTGTGACTGCATATATTATTGTGAAAATTGACATCATTCACTTTTTAAACTATTTAAGCAAATTAATGTAGAACGTTTGTTAAGTAAGGTACATAAAATGCATTATTCATGCTAATTTTGAATTCTTTTATTTTGGACATGCCTACAGATTTGAACTCTAATGTTTTCCATGTCTTTGTTTGGTCTGAAATTTGTAATCTATTCATTGTTTATAGTCATGTAATTAGAAAATTCGCTATCAATTAATCATGAATCTTTGATGGTATTTAAAGTTGCATAGTTTCTTCCATTATCTTTCTCTTTTTATCCTAGCCTGAATTTTATGTTGCTTTTTATTTTGACTTTTTTGGAGGGAAATTTTTTTATTTTGACTTTTTTGGAGGGAAATTTTTTCAAATTCTATCTTTGTGTAGAAATGTATACCCTTTCCTTTTGTAATATTTATATTGTTGTGCATTTGAGAACCTCTACTCTAATGGTTTTTGTGTTATTTTTTTGATCCTCCATCTTAATCCTCTTATTTCTCTAAATGTGACTTTACCTATGAAATTTTTGGATTTTTAATCTTATGAATTATTTTTTCTTGCTTGTTCTTGCAATGTGGTAGTAGGTATTTTATTATACTTAGAATTAGAACAAGCATCCCTTCCTCATGCTCTTTCTCTTGAATTTGCAACAACAACTTGATATTGATTTCTTGATTGCCTTGCTTTCAAAGTTTCAAGTGTTTTACATATGCTACTAGTTCATTAACACTGAACATGTTGAAACTTTGGTTTGAATGATATTTATCATAATATTGTGATATTGAGGACAATCTTTTGAACTTTTGGTCATTGATTGTAGTGACCTCCATTTGTATCCAACCTTCTTAGATAGGTATACATTCTAATGAAATAGTTTTTTAAGTTTTTATTTCTTCTAATGGTGGATTCATCAAATTTTTTATTGTAAATTAATTCTTAAATTTGATGGTTTTCAAAATTACCTTTATGGTCTCTTTGTAGCTAGTTCCATACTTTGTTGTGTTGATGATTAGAAGTCTTGATGAGCTTATTTGATATTGTATTAATGATGATACTTAATGCCAAGTTGTTGCTCTCATATTTCTATACATTGTGTTTGATTCACACCTTTAAAATCAATAATGAAATCAAAAAATGTGTCTAGTACATCCCACAAATCATTAAACTAAATGAGGCCTTTCGTTAGTTAGGTGTAATATTTTGTTGGATAACCAAGGTCTTTTATGGAAAATTGGTAAGAAGGATATAAACTACAATAGTAATGGATTTCTACAACTTGCATAGAAAATAACAAAATAATAACATTCATTTACACTGGTGGAGATGAAATTTTGTTAAGAATGTGATTAAGCTTATGTTCAATGTATGAAATAAAAAAAAATGAATAATCTTTGAATGCATTGGAAAAAAGGATGAGCTAACATAGTTCATTGTAACTTATAGTTTGACAATTGTTTGTGTATGAGATAAGAAGGCAATGGCAAATTTTAGAGGGCCAAGTATTCAAGCATACATTACGCAATAATTAATAAATGCAAAGGAATGTAAATACACCTTGAGATAGCTAGCATTAGTTTTTGAGTAGCTAGTGAGCTAGTAGCATTTGGATTAATTAAAAAAAGTTGGGAAAACTACCAAAACATTTAAATTCACAAATGAATTGTTGGAAAAGTTGTTGAATAATGTAATGGTGGAAGATGTAAAAGAGCATTATTTTAATGAAAATCCAAGGAATGATTTGAGGATAACAACTAAGCTACAATCAACATGGAGAACTATTAGATTGGTGTTATGGTTTAGGAAAAAACATATTTTATTACATTCCAAGGAGATGTATTTGTGATATAATGTTTAGGTTAGGGATGCATATTTAGGGGTATAAGAGTGCATGCAGAAATTTTTGAATGAAAAGTTACCATTATTGTGATGAACAACAATGAATGAAACTTTCCAACATTCAAAATGATGAGACATAAAGTATTGTACATGAATGAAAGTATGGAATGTTAGAGGATTTTGAGATCTCTAATGGGTTATCTATAACATTTATGTTGTTTATCTTAACTATGTTCCATCTCATGCCTTCCCCTTCTTTGGTTTCTATGAAAATGTACATCATGGAAATTATGAAAAGTAAATACAAGATAGATTTTCTTTCTCCTATACACCTAGGCCATTATTGTAGAGAAACTAAGGATTGCTATCTTAGGCTACTCATGAGGGTGGTGGGGTTCATGAAAAAAATGAAACTTGACATTACAACATTTGTTTGGAAGAATAGAATTCAACTATTACTTGTAGATAGCAAACTTGCTTGGAAGTAGCGATGGTTTACTAAGGAAATAGTGGTATATTTGATGACAAGTTGAAATTGTATGTAGAACAATAAAATTTTGGAAAAGGAAGAAGTAGATGTACTCTTGTTATTCTTAGAATTAAAACAACCATCCCTTCTACTTGTTCTTCCTTCTAAATTTTCAACAAAACATTGATATTGTTTATTTGATTTCCTTACTTTTAAAGTTGAGTGTTCTAAGCTATGCTAGTAATTAATCAATGCTGAAAATATTGAAATATTTCATTTGAATAACATTTATAATCATATTTTGGTATCAAGGATCATTATGAAGAGCTTGGATAATCTTTTCAACTTTTTGTTTGGTTGTTGTCACATCCATTTACATCCATCCTTCTTCGGCATGTATACATTTTAACAAAAAATTATTTTAAGTTTTGATTTCTTCTAACAGTTGATTCTTTAGATTTTTTCTTGTAAATTAATTCTTAAATTTGCTGGTTTTCAAAATTACCTTTATGGTCTCTTTATAACTGGTTCCATGTGTTGTTGTGTTTACGATGAGAAGTATTGACAAGCTAACTTTGATATTTTATTAATGATGATCCTTAATGCCATGTTGTTGTTTTTGTTTCTCTCATAATCTCTAAGATGTGTTTGATTCACACTTGCAAAATCAATCATGGAATCAAAACTTGTCTCTACTAAAGAAACTGAAGGAGGTGTTTCTTTATTTAGGTCTAACATCTTACTACACAAGCAAGGACTCTTGTGGAAAATCAATAAGGAGGACATAAACAACCATAATTAATTTCTACATGTAAATAAGATAAACTATAGTAGGAACAAAAATATAACATTCAATTGCACTAGTGGAGATGAACTTGTGTTGAGAATGTGATTAACCTTATGTTAAACTAAACATGAAACAAATGAGCTTTGAATGCATGAAAGAAGAGGCTGAGATAACATATCTCATGGAAACATGTAGTTTGAAAATTGTGTATATGATAAGAAGTTGATGACAAATTTTACAATGAGAAGTATTTAATAAATCTAGAGGAATGGTAATACATTCTAAGATAGCCAACGTTATTTTTTGAGTAGCCAATGAGCTAGTAGGGTTTGTAAAGATAAAAAAAAATAGGTGAGGACAACTCCCCAAACTTTGAAATTCAAAAATGAATAGTTGAGAAACTTGTTGAATAATTCAACATTAGAAGACTTAGAAGTTGTATTCTAATGAAAATGTAAGGAAAGATTTGAGAAAAAAAATTAAACTACAATCAACATGGAGAGCTATTGAGATTGGTGTTGTAGTTTAGGAGAAAATTTATTATAATACATTCTAAGTAGATGAATTTATGATATAGTGTTTAGATTAGGGATGCATGTTTAGGGGCATAAGAATGCATGTAGAAAATTTTGAATGAATAGTTGTCAATATTGCAATGAACAATAGGTAATGAAACCTTCCAACATTCATAATGATAATGCATATCTATGAGTTAAAAATATTTGTGAAATTCTTGAGAGAGACAAAGTATTATAAATGAAGGAAAGAGTAGAAAGCTAGACCATTTTGAAATTTCTCATGTCTCATCTACAACATTGATGTCATTGGGAGAGATGAATGAATGTGAGAGGTGTCATTGCAGCATCTATTTAGAATAATACAAGTCAGTTGTTGCTTGTAGAGAGAAAACCTACTTGGAAGCAATGATGTTTCATTGAGGAAATAGTAGAAGAGTGGATGTTTTATTGAGGAAATAGTTAGAGCATTTTAAAATTTTCCATAGGTTATCTACAATATTTATGTCATTGGGTAGTTGAAAGAATGTAAGAGTTGACATTGTAATAATTGTTTTGATGAACACAACTTAATTGTTACTTGTAGATAGCAAGCTTGCTTGCAAGCAATGATGTTTTATTGAGGAAAAAGTGGTAGGGTGTATCCAACATTTAAAATTAAGGGATGAGAATTTGAGAAGATATGTTGAACATTACAATCATCAATGAAGAGGAAGTAGTTGTACTTTTATGTAAGAGTAGACAATTAAAATATTGAGTTAGACATAACTATTTAATTGTAGTAAATGTATATAAGTATTACTGTTTAGCCAACACCATTTTGTTGGCTAGGATAATGATGATGTAGATAAGCATTACCATGAAAGCTTTGTGTGCATTTAGACCATCTAAGAAACAATTCTAATGTAGTGACAATATCATTAAGAATTATTGAACACAAGATCTAATTACCATGGAAGGGAGACATTGAAACATGGATGATTAGGAATATAATTTAATGAGCATGTTTTAAAAGGAATTTTTTGTAAGAAGCTATGGGAAGTTGAGGTGCTAGCAGGACATCGATCATCCTACTACTTTACATAAGTCACAAAAGGTTTATAGTGGAAGGTAAGATATAAACATTACCAATAATGTGAAAATTTTGAAAACATTAAATTCAAAATTAAGGAAAAATTTATTTTTAAATGTATTCTAACATTTAGTTTGATGATTCATATGTAGCAGAGAAGAATTTGTGGAGATTAGAGAGCGACCTGTTAAAGAATAGCCTTGATGATAATGAATAAATGCTTTTAACATTAAGGTTGATGAGGCATGTGCTAAAAATAAGAATGTAAACATATATTGGAGAATAAGAAGTTTCGACATATTGAGAAGTAGGAAATAAGTAAAATGGTATTTGAAGAAGTTCAAGAAAAAGATTAAAGAAACATTATGTGTTCAAGTTTATATTATGTAGGGACATGTCTCCACAAAAAATACAAAAAAACATGTTTGGGACATCTCTATGATGAGGATGCATCCTCGAATGTTTTGGGATATAAGTGGGAAATGTAGCATGTTTTGGCATCCAAAATGCATCAAAGATACTAATAACAACTATTTTTTTATTCTAAAACAATGTCAAAATGATTTTCTGTGCAAATTGCATTATAGATTTTCTAGATTTCTCAAGAATAACAAATTTATGAATAAATTTAAATACCTTGAAAGATAAATATCTTAGAAACAAATATTCTTTCTCATGTCCCCATTATGTTCTCATGATGTTATGGAAACACCCATAATGTCCCTAAACATGTTTAAGGACATGTCCCAATGTCCCTGAAATAGGTGAAGCACTAGTTTGAGTCAATATGGTTACTGGGGAAGTGCTTTGATGGAAGCTATAGAATTGAATAAAAAAACACAAAAACTTAAGGAAAATTAGTAGGAAGGATACAAATGGTTGTGGTTATTGTTTGAAATACTGATATTCTTGCTCACTAGAAGGAAATTTCATTTTAATATTCATCTACATGGTAAATTATGATTGAAGCAATAGAATACCAATTAGTAAGTGTGATGTGTTTGAAGCCAACATTGTAAGTGATGCAAGGATTTGTTTAAAGTGGGGGGAAGGAGAAAAATGATCAAACATGGAGAGTTTGATGATCTAGTAGGAAGGATAGAAATCCTTACAATAGTAGATGTTAGCAACATAGAAACATGAAAAATGATATAGGTAATAAATTGACAACATTCATATATAATGTTGAAGATAAAGCATGCATAGCAATGTGGATGTTATATAAGGAAACTAAAGCCAATGAGCTTTGAAAGAGTTGGACCAAATCTCATTGACATAAATATTTGAACAAAAACTTGACTCCAATGCCTTAATGATTGATGTAGAAGTGCATGACCTAATCTCGAATGCCAAAGTCTAGCTTGATCATCATCATCTTCTTCTTCCTTTTGATTTTTGTTTTTGGTTTATCTAGGAAGTTTTGATATTTTTGGAGTTCTTTGAAGATGATTTTCTTGAATTTATTTATAAATTGTATTTTTTGATGAATTTTCAAAATTTGGTGGGGCTTCTAGGTAGTTAATCTAATTCTTCATACATTCTATTCTAGCAGTGACATCACCATTTGTTTTGGTGAGTGTATATATCATTTTGAAAATTGACATAATTCTCTTTGTTAACTATTTTACCAACTCAAAGTAGAAATTCTGATAATTAAGGTACATTAAATGCATCACTCATGTTGATCTTGAAACCATTAGGATGTTTTATTATGGTAGTCATGAATTCCTTCATTTTGCATATGCCTTTAGAATTCAAGTCTGATGTTTCCCAAGTGTTTGTTTGGTCTAAAATTTTTAAAGCATTCCTTGTTTGTAGTTGTGTGAAGAGAAAATTTACTATTGATTATCCATGAGTCTTTGATGATATCTTTAATGGTGTTTAAAGTTGCATATTTCTATCTCTTATCTTTCTTCTTGTTGTCTTGGCCTAGTTTTATGTTGCTTTATGTTGTCTTTCTCTAGCACTTGTGAAATGTATACCCTTTCCTTTTGCAAAACTTATACTAATGTGCACTTGAGAAATTCCAATGGTTATTTTGTATTAAGTCTCTTTTGCCTCTAAATGTGACTCTACCTATGAAATTTTCTAATTTTGAATCTTATGAATTGTCTTAACTTGTTCATGCAATGCAATAGTAGTTCTTTTAATATTCTTGTAATTAAAAAAACCATATTTTAATATTCTTACTTGTTCATAAAATATTGCCTTTCTTTTAGTGTCTTGAGTGTTCTAACGTATGCAAATAGTTGATCAACATTGAACATGTCAAAATCCTTGGTTTGAATAACATTTATTATCATATTTTGATATTGAGGATCACTATAAAAAATTTGACAATCTTTTGAACTTTTGATTATTGATTGTAGTGACATGCCTATTCATCTATCTTTCTTAAACATGTATAAATTCTAACAAAAAAAGTCTTCTATGTTTTTATTTCTTTTGATGGTTGATTCATTAGACTCTTGCTTGTAACTTAATTCTTCAATTTGTTGGTTTTCAAAATAACCTTTGTGGTCTCTTTCTAACTAGTTGTATGCTTTGCTATGTTGATAATGAGAAATCTTGATGAGCTCACTTTGATATTGTATTAATGATGATCCTTAATGCTAAGTTGTCCTTGTTGTTAAGTTGTGTTTGATTCACATCTTTAGAATCAATCATGAAGTCAAAACATGTCTCTACAATATCTAATGAATCACTAAACTGAAGGAGCCTATTCATTAGTTGAGTGTAAACTTTTTCTACACAAGCAAGGATTCTTGTGGAAAATCAGTAAGAAGGATGTAAAGAACAATAATATTAGATTTCTATAACACATATACAAGACAAATTATAACAAGGACTAAATAATAACATTCAATTACATTGGTGGAGATGAATGTATGTAAGAATGTGATTAGGATTCTATTCAACATAAAATGAAATGAAATGAATGAGCTTTGAATGCATGGGAGAAGAGGATGAGATAACCTGGTTCATGTCAACATGTAGTTTGGTGATTGAGTGTGTATGAGATGGGAAGGTGATGATAAATTTTAGACTGAGAATTATTAAACTAGAGGAATATTTAATAAATCTAGAGGATTGTTAATATAGCTTGAGAGAGTCAATATTAGTTTTTTGAGTCGCTTATGGGCTTGTAGGATTTGAAAAGATAAAAAGAATTTAGAATAATGAGTAGTTGAGAAAGTTGAATAATTTAATCTTGGAAGACATAGAAGTAGTATTTTAATGAAAATGTAAGGAATAGTTTGAGGATAATAGCTAGGTTGCAATCAACATGGATAGTTATTGAGATGGATGTTTTAGTTTAGAAGAAAAAATATTGTAATACATTCAAATTAGATGAATTTATGATATAGTGTTTAGATTAGGGATGCATGTTTAGGCACATAAGAATGCTTGTTACTTTCTTGAGGGAATTGTTTTCAAATTCTATCTTTATCCTTCACTTGTAAAATGTATACTCTTTCTTTTTGCATAACTTATACAATTGTGCATTTGAGAAATTATAATGAATTTTATGTGTTATTTTTTCTCAACCTACCTCTAAAGCCTATTCTTCCTCTAAATGTGATTTTACTTACAAAATTTTGTAATTTTAATATTATGATTTGTCTTGACTTCTTTGTTATTCTGATGTTGTGGTATCAAGCCTTTCCTCTTGAATTTGTAACAAAAGTTTGATATTGATCATTTGATCACCATGCTTTCAAACTTCAGGGTGTTTTAACCTATGTTCGTTTATCAAGGTTGAACATGTTGAAATCTTTGGCTTGAAGGACATTTATCATCATATTTTGTTATTGAGGATCATAATAAAAGCCTTGGACAATCTTTTGAACTTTTGTTCATTGATTATAGTGACATCCATATTCATTCATCATACTTAGACATGTATATATTATAACAAAGAAAGTCTTATACATTTTAATATATTCTAACGTTTGATTCATTAGATTATTTCTTGTAAATTAGTTCTTGAATTTTCTTATTTTTAAAATTACCTTTATAGTCTATTTGTAACTAGTTCCATGCTTTGCTACATTAATGATGGGAAGTCTTGATGAGCTAGCTTTGATATTGTACTATAATGATCCTTAATGCCATGTTTGTTTTGTTGCTCTCATAATATCAAGTTGTGTCCAACTCAACCTATAAAATCAATTAGAGAATCAAAACATGTCTCTATTACATCCCAGGAATCATTAAACTAAAGGAGGCCTTTCATTAGTTAGGTGTAAAATCTTACTACACAAGTAGTGCCTTTTTTGGGATAAACTACAACAGGAATGGATTTCTACAACACATATTAGATAAATTATAGTAGGAACAAAATAATAACATTTAGTTACATTGGTGGAGATACAAGTTTGTTGAGAATGTGATTAAGCTTATGTTCAAAGTAAAATGAAACAAAACAAAGTGAAATGAATGAGCTTTGAATGCATGGGAGAAGATGAATGCATGTAGTTTCAATATTGGATGTGTATGAGTTAGGAAGGTGATGAAAAATTTTAGAGTGAAAAGTCTTCAACTCTATGTTAAGTAATATTTAATAAATCAATGGAAATATGAATACATTGTGAGATAGCCACTATTAATTTTTGAGTAGCCAATAAGCTAGTAGGGTTTGGAAAGATGAAGAAAAGCTATGATGATTACCCAAACTTAAATTTACAAATGAGTAGTTGAGAAAGTTATTGAATAATTTGTATTATAATGAAAAGGTAAGGAATGATTTGAGGATAACATTCTAGTTGTAATTAAAATGAAGTACATTGAGATTGACATTGTGGTTTAGGAGAATACATATTTAATACATTCTAAGGAGTTGAATTTATAATATAGTGTTTAGAATTGGGATGCATGTTTAGGAGCATAATAATGCATGTAGTTTTTCTTGAATGAATTTTCATCAACATTGCAATGAATAACAATGAAAATTTCCAACATTCAGAATGATGATGCATATCCATGGGATTGAAACCTATGTGAAATTCTTGATAGTGAGACAAAGTATTATAGATGAAATAAAGATGGAAAGTCAAAGAATTTGAGATTTCTCATGAATTATTTGTAATATGTATGTTATTGGGAGAGATGAAAGAATGTGAGAGTTAACATTGCAAGATTTATTTAGTAGAATAGAACTCAATTCTTACTTGTAGATAGCAAACTTTCTTATAAGAAACCATGGTTTATTGAGGAATTAGTGCTAGGGTAGATCCAACCTTAAAAATTACGAGATGAGATGTTGAGAAGATATGTTGAACCACACAATCATGGATGAAGAAGAAGTAGCTATACTTTTAGACAGGAGAAGACAATCTAGATAGAGAGTTAGAGACAACAATTGAATTCTAGTCAATGTAGATTAGTATTAACATTTAGCCATCATCATTTTGTTGGAACAAGGATAGGATGACAATGATGTAGATAAGCATTACCATGTGATGAGTGGTGAGGTACCCCTACACTCAACCATACGAAATGAGTGTAGCACGTGCGATCCAGTCGAACTCCGCAGACGGACTAGTTGTGCACCTAAATCGTTATCCTTAGGTCGCAATTTGCTATCTTCCCACCTGGACTAGTATTAGCTTTGTCACGTATGGTTTAGTCCAGAGTGAGTTGTATGATATGTTCCTAATTCTAACGCTACTCCTGAAGGTAGTGGAATGTAAGATTAACTAAGCTAAGCTAGGAGGAAAAGGCAAGGAAATCTAATCTAGCCTAAGTGCGATGAGCAACTGATTCCTTGATCAATCGTACACATCTTAGACCTCGTGCACGACTACCACTGGGGTTACCAAGCGCAGATCCTAGGTACACCACTGGGGTACCAAGTAGTCACACTTAAATGCTTGTAATCAAGTCGTACTCGTTCTGCATTCTAGGAGTTAAGGGTGAGAGAGAAAATAATAAATAACATTAAATAAACAAATAAATAAATAACAAAGTGAATGCTACAATGATGAAGTAATCTCGGTCTTTATTGTCATTCATGTACGTGTCCAAGTACGTCACACTCGAATAAAGAATGCCATACAATTACATTCACCACACTACAGGCAGACATTGGAAAAATAAACTATCTCTGGAGTGTCCAAACTACCAGAGCTTCGCTACTTCTAACTTCTAATACCTCTAACAAGGGAGAGCCACTTCTTATTTATAGACATTGCAGTGGAATGCGATATCACGTACGCGATATCGTAGGGAAGACGTGATATCATGTACACAATATCATGGCGGACGCGATATCGCGGGGCATGCGATATCGCAGCAGACGCGATATCGCATTCGCGATATCACGACTTATGCAATATCGCATCTCATCATATCCCCATGACTGAATAAAAACTCATCCTCGAGTTAAAAAGAGAACAAGTTCCATTGATTACACAGTGGATAGGTATGGGCTTATTAACTGGAAAAAGAAATGAAATAATGCCATAGTGTGGGAAGACACAACATAGAAAAAATGCTACAACTACAAAAAATGGAACTCATGTAGTTCCTGGTGCCGGTGGCTCCTCCATGGATGCTTTTCCTTTGTCTTGTGCTCCAGGCTTTGAAGGTTGATGATGCTGAAGAATGGCCTGGAGCTTCTCCTCTTTAGTCCGAGGATCTTGTGTCGTCCATGCTAATGTTTCAATGTTTGACGGAGTCGGCACTTCCCATGGACAGGGTAGTTGCAGGAACATTTGGTTGGCTTTGACATACCATGCCGCGAACACTCGTCATTCATCTTCATAGGCTCTAGCTTTATTCTTGTATTCATGAAGATCTGTTAACCATCGAGCCAATTTGGTTACAACATCTTTCTACCCTTGGTAGCTTACTTTTACCACCTCAAGTTCATAATTTGCAACATCCAATTTTTTAACTAGCTTCTTGCATTCTATAAATTCTACCTCATATTTAAGATGGGTGGAAGCTACCTGCTACTCGAGCTCTGACCTCAGGTGCCCTGCTGTTAATATGGCAAGGTTGGCATATCTAAGGTTTACCAACTCCATGTATTCGATCAAGTCTTGGATCTGTAGGTTCCATTTTTTAACGTCCGCTTGGTGGGTGAAGGTGTAAGTGTTCAATATGGCTCTCCAATCATTGTCCTGAGCACTGATGTTATTGATTTGAGCCTTGGCCATATGGATCTCCTTCTCCAAGATTTTTTTGTACATCCCCAATTGATCATGAAAATGCTCCTTTAGCTTCTCGTGTCGTTTAGCTTCATTCTGCTATGCGCTTATTTCGATGGCTGATTTTTGGCGAATAGCGCATACCTCCTTCATTGAGAGGGTTCAATTCTCTCTGGCTAAATGGCTTACATCTCAGTTGACCTGGATAAATTGTTCTCATAGTTGATGAAAGTGTTCATTGAGAACATTCTTTTGCTTCTCCACAAAGGTCAACTAAAGGTTATCTGCAACCAACTTTTTATTTTCTTCTTCTTCTTTGGGTCTCAGCTCTTCACCAGTGCTCTTTCTTGGAGCTGGCGCCTTTAGTAATTCAACATAAGAAGCATTCTAAGATTTTTGGAGGACATCATTAGTGTACCCCCGAATACCAACCTGTCGGCACATTTTTTTGATAAGACAGGGGAAAGGTAGCACCATTTTCCCTGACTTCTATTCTTCAAATCACCTTAGGATCTCCATCAAATATAGATGGGGAAGGTTAGTGTTAACCTTTCCCATCAACACTGCACATCTTTTGGCCACATACGTGGATATTCTTTTCAAATCTTTTGTGGGGAAGAGGTGATAGGTTCCAATTTTGAAATAAACTCTCTCTTCCACCGTCAATTCTCCAAAAGCTTTGTCTCTACTCTAAGCCTTCTCTAACCAATCCTTTCGCACATCAAGGTCTGATCAGGTAGATAACTCAGCAACATGGAGGCCTGAATTTGGAAGGTTTAACACTTCCAAAATTGCCTGCGTAGAAAAGTCTACTATCACACCAAAAATGTTAACTGTGGTGCCTTGCTCCTTATTGTGCCAAAACTGGTACGTTTCACCTAAGTACCAGGCAACGCATTTAGAGAGGACAGGTCATAAGGGAGATCCATTGAGGTGATCCCTAATAGCCTCAAGAGTGAACTCTGTAAAAGATTCGAAGTTTAGCTCCACAATCACTGCAGCGAATGTGGACTTCTCATGGATAGCCTAAACACACTCCGGGGGCAACGTGAGTTGTTGTCCTGGTTCAGGTGCAGCAGCAGCTCCTCCTTCTACCTACTCGGACCGTCTGGTAGGAGGTTCTTCTTGATGGATGCTGAATGATTTCACCTCCTATTCTGCATGTTGTCCAGCAGGGACTTATCTTCCACCTCTTCAAGGTTGTTTTGCTCCACCTTGAATAGGACCCTCCTACTGTGCACGTTTCGGAGCCATTCTGCAATCACATGGATCAAGCATTAGTAAGGTTATTTTTAAAGTTAGGTTATACCTTACTACTTGCCTTAATAGATTTACTTTATTTCTATGTGATGTTATTTATTGGAAGAACATGTCCCTGAAAGATTATATTATTAAGTCCTATTTGCTTAGGTGGTTTGCAAATTTAATTTTCTAGTATAGCTAAGGGGATGAAATTGTTTTTGACACATTGTATTCTTAATTTTAGAACTAATTACCCTTAAAGATGTCCTTTTGGAGATGATGAATTTCAAAACATTTATGCACTATTTGGCATGTGCCCCCTCCCCCATGACTAAGCTAAACACTCCAGGTTCAAGTAGGTTCAAACGGAATAAAAATCGGAGTACCAGCGAGTGAGTTATGGATATGAAAGCAAGGGACGCACAATCGCGAGTCATAGAGAGGAATTTAAAAAAATTCCCCTGCATGAATAGTTGCAAATGATGTTGATTAGCATAGGGGGGTCATGTATATATATTTTCATTAAAGTTAGGGCACTTAGAGAATGTACCAGATTTTTAATATTTTTTTGAAATTAAACAATGTAGAAAAAGGACATCTAGACAATTGTTAAAGGGTTCCAGGGTAATTCAACTAGTTCTGAAGGCACAAAAATTATGATGGTGTGGAATTTATCAATAAGGACCTTAGATGGTAGAGAAAAAGGCTATGTGATGGTAATAAGGAAAAGAAAATTGTTGGCAATATGCTAAGGATAAGAAATGGTGTGTGTGAGCTGTGTCATAAGCGAAGATTACAAAAGATTACACAAGTGGGTCCTCCCCAAAGCAGGTTCCAACCTATAATGCCATTGTGTAACCACACTTAAAGTGTCTGTGGGCACTAGAAGGGTTAAATGTAATCCACACTAGCTCCAAAAAATACACACATGTAATTATCATCGGAATGAGATGAAAATTCTATGCTACACGGAACACGAGCTACAATTATAGGAACAGTGAGATGAGACAAAGTATAGAAAGGGATCGTAGAGATTGGGACATGAGGTAACTGACCTAGGGCACAGTGAATCCTGCATGAAAAGCATGATTAACGTGTTATTAACCCATCGTTCCAAGATCAGGACCAAGTCCATTCCTTTAATTAGTGACATCGCATTGTTTCATCTCATGGTGAACAACTATGAGAGTATCATAACAACACGACATACAATCACTTGGCGTTTTGTGCAAGGGAGGAGTGACTTTGTTTTGTGGCACTTTTTTTTCACTTTACTAAATCCAGAGAAGTTTCCAACCCTCAGGCATGGGTTCATGTCTTTCCAGTGGAACCCCCTAGAACAACATTTGATTTTTGAGTGCCCTTTTAATTACTCTTACTCCCATTTTTCATTAGATCTACAAGGATCTTAGTACAACCATGTTGCATGAAAACTCCCACAGATGTCACCAAAGAGAATCCACAAGTCCCCTTGATATCACACCATAATCATTCCCTCTTGGTCTATCCTTCTTCATTCTGGGTATAATGAACACAAAATTAATTTTAAGTTTTAGAAATATCAAGAATATCACTATACCCTTGAACAGATCCTCTTATTTGTAGAGTGGATGAGTGGGTGTAATGGGCTCACTGTTCCAAATAATTGATCACTCATGACTTAATAACATAAAACACACCTCAACCAACGATCCACATGAGTGTTTTATTTGTAGATGAGATTACTTACAAAATCGTAAAAAGACAAACACACAAAAAGATAAAAAGATAAAAAAAAGGTTGAAAAATGAAAAAATGGAAAACAAAAAGTTGTAAAATTAAAGAAAACTAAAAAATACTTATTAATCCTTCTTGTTATTAGAAGGGGGGATATCCTTCATAGCTAAACGGTTGAGGGCAGCACAAATTAATAACTAACAACTGGAATCCTTGCATCTTGGAAATCTTGGGGCTCAGTCATACTTACCCCATCAGGTTTCACACACTTGATTATAATGAACATAGTGGGGCAATTTATACGATGTAGTTCCCGGATAACAAGTTGACCCACTATGATGTTTGGAACCGTTAGATGGTATGCAAGGATTAATAAATGAAGGTTGATGATCCTTGCATGTTGGAAATATTGGAACTGGTCCATACTCACCCCATTGGGGTTCAAACACTTGATTGTAGTATGCATAGTGGGGCAATTTATATGATGTAGTTCCCAGATAACAAGTTGAACCACTATGATATCTGGGACTGTTAGATGGTATGCAAGGATCAGGGTGATGCCTCCCATGGTTGTGTTCATTGGGCCATATGATTGTTGGAGTGTAAGTTGGTGGCCCTGTTGAAGTTACATGAGGCATTGGGTTTGAAAGTAAGGGTGCACCACAGTGTTGGACTTGTGCTGGGTTGGAAGGTGCAATGGCCTCGAAATTGTGTTGTCCCTTCCTACGGTCACGTTTAAAGAAAGGACGCCTTTGATGTTGAGGAGGCTTTTCACTGCTGTTAGTAGCAGTAGCACAAGTGTTGTTTGTGGGTTTTTCCTATGGCACAAACACCTTAGGAATAGTTGGTGGTACTGTGGAATTAGGGAAAGGATAAGAATGTTGAAAGTTAGGAGGAATATAAGGTGCACAAGGTGGTGGTTGTGTTGGAGGCATGGGTTGATGGTATTGTGGAGAATAGTAATGTGGTGAGATAGAGTATGTTGGCCGAGATGGAGAAACAGGATGTTGAACATGATAAGCATTTGGATTTGGAAAATGTGAAGGATGCCTCCAATCTAAGGGTGGTCTCCCCCATGACTAGGATGGTTTCTACTGTGATCGAACACAGGATCTCTGTACAAACTCTGGATGTAATGTATTTCCCCAATGCTCATATAAATGTAATAATATTGGGCATTGGCCTTTGAAATGGTCGTACATCCATATTTTGCATTCATATGTATGATTAGTAGTTGAGCACTTATTCCCTTTATTCTTTTTTTCCGAATGTCTAATGTTTTATCTTCCTTCTTGGGTTGCCAAAACTCTATCTCCAATAGTGTTGATATATTCTCCACACTTTTGATTTATCCATTCCAACATCTTATTGATCTTTGCCTTGGCTTCTTCTAACGATTGTTGTATTGGAAAAGATGATGTTTCCACCTTGAGATTTGTTGATTTCTCGTTGTTATGATCAGGGACCTTTGTTAAGTTGAAATTTTTGTCCTATTGATTTTTTTCAACACTCTCCCATGTAGCTATTTCTCCTTCTTCTTTTTCTACCCTTTGAATAAGCTCTTGAATTTGATGGGTTCGCAGTTGGTATAGTTGACCTTGGGCATACGTTCCTAAGGTCTCTCTTGTTTCATTACATAGCCCATAGATAATATGGTACATTATCCTTTCCTTGGAAAACCCATGGCCTAGACAGGTGTTTAACAGTGCATAATATCTTTCTAAGGCCATGTCCAAGGGTTCATGTTTTGCTTGTTTCCATCCCTGGATTTGTTTCCTCAAGGCTGACACTCTTGCATAGGTTTGATATTTTTCATTAAATACTTCTACCATTTTTGACCAACGTCGTATCGAACTTGGTTTTAATGATCTATATCATACTTTTGCTTGGTCAATGAGTGTCATGGGAAAGAGCTTAAGTTTTTGCCACTCGTTATCAATGTTATGCCATGTGCAGGCATCGTAGAAGGCTAGTAAATGTTGATGTGGATCTAAGTCATAGCCTCTTGAAAATTTAGGAAAGTTATTTAAATCGAGCTTGGGTAGTCGGCTCTCTTTACAATGCCTACGTGAGATTCAAATAGCCTCTTGTTTTTGTGTTAAGCTTGTAATGGTCAATGGGGGTTCATTGTCATCAGGTAAGTTATGTCTTCGTGTGTTGTGATGACATTATTTTCATTCATGTTTATAAGAAACTCCCACTTTAGGTTGTATACTCCAATCTTCATTGTCATATAGTTTGTTGGTTCTCCAATGAACTTCCTCACTAAGTCTGGCATTATTATTGTCTTTTAGGAGAGACATTGTTGTGAAACTGTGTGTGAGTTTAGATGTGACTTTTTATAATTACTTCCTTCTAAGAGATATATCGTTCAGTCCTATACAACGATCTTGTATGATATAACTAATCTAGATAACTACCACCATCCCCAGCAACGGTGCCAATGATGAGTGGCAAGGTACCCCTACACTCAACCATACAAAACGAGCGTAGCACGCGCGATCCGGTCAAACTCCGCAGACAGACTAGTTGTGTTATCTAGATTGGTATTCTTAGGTCACATTTTACTGTCTTCCCACCTAGACCAGTGTTAGCTTTTTCATGTATGGTTTAGTCTAGAGTGAGGTGTATGATATGTTCCTAATTCTAACACTACTCCTGAAGGTAATGGAATGTAAGATTAACTAAGCTAAGCTAGGAGGAAAAGGTAAGGAAATCTAATCTAGCCTAAGTACGATGAGCAACTGATTCCTTGATCAACCATACACATCTTGGACCTCGTGCATGACTACCACTGGGATTACTAAGTACAGATCCTAGGTATGCCACTGGGCTACCAAGTAGTCACACTTAAATTCTCGTAATCAAGTCATACTCGTTCCGCGTTCTAGGAGTTAAGGGTGAGAGAGAAAACAATAAATAACATTAAATAAATAAATAACAAAGTGAATTCTGCAATGATGAATTAATCTCTATCTTTATTTCCGGTCATGTGTGTGTCCAAGTATGTCACACTCGAATAAAGAATGTCGTACAATTACATTTACCACACTGCGGGTAGACACTGGAAAAATAAACTATCTCTGGAGTGGCCAAACTGCCAGAGCTTCGCTACTTCTAAATCCTAATACCTCCAACAAGGGAGAGCCACTTATTATTTATAGACATTGCGGTGGACTACGATATTGCGTCCGCGATATTGTAGGGAAGACGTAATATCGCGTACGCGATATCCGGGGCATGCGATATCGTGTCTCATCACCATGAAAGTTATGTGTGCATTTAAATAATTTAAGAAATGATTTTAACATAGTGAAAATATCATGAAGGAGTATAGAACACAAGATTTAATTTCAATGCAAGGAATACATTATGATATGGATGATTAGAAATTTGATTTAAGAAGCATGTTTTAAAAGAAAGAAATTTCTTGTAAGAAGCTATGGATAGTAGAGGTGCTAAAGGGAGATCACCATCCTAAAGAAAAACATAATACATGAGAGATTTAGAGTGGAATGTAAGGCATAAATATTGTCAACAAGTTGTGAAAACATTAAATTTAGAAATGATGAAGAATTTATCATTATATGTATTCCAATGTGTAGTGTGATGATGAATGTGTAGTACATAAGAACTTGAGTGGAGATTAGAGAGAGAAATTTTGAAGATTAGGACCAACAATAACTATTAAATCCTTTTATCATTTAGGTTGATGATCTATGTGTTGGCAACCATCTGGGACTCGACCGCCAACGAGTCTCGAACAGGATTTAGGTGCTTGCTGGTCTCTGGCAACACCAAGGTCTAGATACCTCCAAAGAGACTCAGTAGTTAATGTGAGTATGTTTGTATGTTGTTGTGGTGTGTGGTTATGAAATATGAAATGATTGCATTGTGTGTAAACTACAAATAACTTATCTTAAAGAGATTCGGCTAACTTTGCCAAGTACTGTGAGTTGTTGAGAGTTCCTATTTTGTTCAATTGCCTAGACTATGCGGTCCTTATAATACCTACTTGTAACAAATAAAATTTTGCAAAAAAATTTGAGCAAAACTC
>MNCI01010099.1:0-13017 GCA_015680685.1 Gnetum montanum | reverse complement strand
TTGGAATGATGTTGCCTTTGTTTATGTTTATAAGAAACCCCCACTTTGGATTGCGTACTCCAATCTTCATTGTCAGATAATTTGTTGGTTCTCCAATGAATTGCCTTACTAGATGTGACATTATCATAGTCTTGTAGGAGAGGCATGATTGTGAAACTGTGTGTGAATTCGTATGTGACTTTTTATAATTATTTCTTCTTAAAAGATATCTCGTTAATTCCTATACAATGACCTTGTATGATATAACTAATCTAGATAACTAGCACTGTCCCCAGCAATGGTGCCAATGATGAGTGACGAGGTACCCCTACACTCAACCATACGAATACGAGTGTTACATCCCCGATCCAGTCGAACTCCATAGACGGACTAGTTGTGGCATCTAGATAGTTAGCCTTAGGTTGCAGTTCACTGTCTTCCCACCTAGACTAGTATTAGCTTTGTCACATATGGTTTAGTCTAGAGTAAGGTGTATGATGTGTTTCTAACCTAATGCTACTCCTGAAGAAAATGAAAGGTAATATTAACTAAGCTAAGAGAGAAAGGGTGAGAGAGAGTCTAGCTAGCCTAAGTGCAATGAGCATTCATTCCTTGATTATCCATACATACCTTGGACTTCGTGCATGACTACCACTGGGATTACCAAGCGCAAATCCTAGGTACGCTACTGGGTTACCAAGTAGTCACACTTAAGTACTCGTAATCAAGTCATACTTATTCTGCGTTTAATAGGAGTTTAGGGTGAGAAGATATTAACTAAGAAAGCAGTAAATAATAATTAATTAAATGATCAAACTAAGTGAATGCTACAAAAATGAAGTAATCTCAATCTTTATTGTTGGTCATGTGCATGTCCAAGTACGTCACATTCGAATAAAGGATGTCGTACAATTACAATCACCACACTGCAGGCATACACTAGGAGGAAAATGGTTGAGAGAAAAAACAAGAACTTAACACTTAAACTAAAACTAACTAAAAGCTAATAATCTCTAGATCTATCTACCTCTTATTTATAGATTAGGAGATAGGCTGTGATATTGTGTACGTGATATCACGTTGTCTGTGATATCGCAGATGTGATATCGCAGGTGCAATATCATGGATGTGATATCGTAGCTGTCAGCAAATTCATGACTCATCACTTACGATTGTTATTGCTACATTTCTTGTCTATGCTTTCTGTGACATAAGATATCTTCTTCCAATCTTTAAAACTCCAAAGGATTTTTCTTTCCTAACCTTTCTTCAATCTCTAAAAAAATTGTTATCTTTCAAAATTTAACTTATGCTTCCTATCACCTAGTGTGTTATTCATTTATAGAAATCAACTTCTTCAAATAAAAAAGTTATTTTTTGTATTTCTAAAGTATGTAGTTGGATGTCAAATTCTATTTTTCCACTTAAATTTGATTTCTAGATACTTTATCGATTTGCAATTGGAATAGAAGAAAGCTTTTTATGATTTTACATAAAGGTAGAAGTGGTATACATATTGATGAGTGGCGAGGTACCCCTACACTCAACCATAAAAATACGAGCATCTCATGCTTGATCCGGTTGAACTCCAAGGAGTAAGTGCTTACATGCCCTAATGGAACACTTAAGGTTAATCAATCATTGTCTTCCCAAACTTATATTGTCATAGTTGTATGTTTAACTAAGTCTGAGGTATATGATTTTTATGTCTTTTATTTTTTTAACGCCTTATCCTAAGAGGGAAGGGTGAAGAGACTAAGTAACTAACTATTTGCTAACTAAGTTCTAATCGTACTAGCACCAATATCCATTCTCACTTGCCACACACATCTTGAACCTGTGCAACGCTATTGGGATTACCAAACGCTACTCATTACTGGGTTACCAAGTGTTACACACGTGCTCGAAGCGGTCGTACTAAATGCACTTAACTAGGAGAGTAAAGGGTTGAGAGAGATTAATTGTCTAAGAAAGAATTTAAACATTTAATAGTAATTAAGTCCTATTTAGCTTAGTCCATGTACTGCAAGGTTTATAAGAAAGTTTGTCTTTATTTCCATACACAAATGTGTGCTCAGGTACAATTTGCTCAAATAAAAATCTGTTCACTTTGAGACTCCTACTGCGGGCACATGGAAATTATTCTATCTCTGGAATGGTAAAAATACCAGAGTTTAGTTAAGGGTCTAGATCTAGATGAGGAAACTAGGGAAAACTACCTCTTATTTATAGAACTGGTGACGGGCTGCGATATCGCATACGTGATATTGCAAGGGCCAACACGATATCGCGGATGTGATATCGCGTACATGATATCGCGACCCATGGGATATCACGGCTCATCATACCCCCATGACTAAATAAAAAATTGTCCTCAAGTTTCTTACAAAATATTTGGAAGGTATGGGATTATTGACTTGAATGACATTAATGGTAGATGGGATCACATGTGAACGGATCATCATTACAATACATGACAAAATTAGTGTTCATGACAACACGAGTGAACACTGTACAAATTTGACATCTAGCCTTATTTGGAAGCTGGGAGAGAAGAGAGAGAGAAAAGAAGAAAGAAGAAGTCTATTACTGTTGACACCATGATTGCGCTTTTCATTGTTCATCCATAAGCGCGCCATCAATCTCATTCCTTGCATAACCACTTCAGCACCAGTCTATTCCAAGTGTTTCCTCTAGGTCCAATCCATTGTTTTATGATTGCCATCTACACACACAACATAGTCTGATATTAGCAAGGGTAAATGAATCATAATGCAGTTAATACCTTGCCTCAGTGTAAGGTCCATTGGCTAAGTTGTGATATCTGGAGATATAATACTAATGTGTTGTGTAAGGTCCATTGGCTGAGTGTAAGGTCACAATGCTAATGCGGATCTGGAGATATAATACTGGTGACTACCCGAGGTGTAGGGGTTAGGAGAAAGTCGAAAAAATTAGACTAGGGTCCCCATGATTGAGATCGAACCTCCGGTAGCAATAGAATGGAAAAAGATAAGGAATAGAAAAGATGGAAAAAAAGAAACAACAAAAATGTCGATAAAATGGATTTCAAAGATGGAGATGAACAAAATAAATGTTGATTGCAAAAAATTTTTAGGGGAAATAAATTAATAGATGCACCAAATAGGAATGCCAGCGGATCCTCCCCAAAGAAAGCTCATGCCCTAAATGCCCTGATAATCCCACATTCAAAGAGTCCATAGGCTCTAGGAATGTCATTTGGAGACAAGAGTTAAAGTCTTAACCACAAGAGTTTACCAAAAGGAAAACAATGCATCAACCAAAATATGGACTATTGATACAATCGATAATGAGGTGATAAATGGAGAAAGAAGGATGGAATGAAAAGAATGGAATGGAATCTCAAAAACAAGGTGGTGTATAGCCCCTTGTTTATTAATGGTTAATGTGACTTAGTAGATCTCATTCCAAATCTGGCCTCAAAAAAGCCACATCCAGTGACTTCACATTAATAAATTTTGCCAATCCATCCAATTGAAGTAACAAGAATGTCTCCACCAAAGAATCACCACCATTCTGATGAAATGCAAAAGGAGAAGATAGGAAGCAAGGAAGGACCTTAGTTAGAGGGAACATTTTTATTTAGTTTCATAACCAATGCTTGTAGCCTAGATGGTTGTTCTATCTAAGGGGTGTGCTTTGAATTCTCACTATTTTTTTTGTTTTGCGTGAGAACCACATCATGCAAAGACTTATTATTTTTATTATCTCAGCTTCCCAATAATGGAGCAGCATAGGAATGGTACAGGAGACTCAAGAAGAAAACATCCAAGCACCCAAGAGAATGGTTAGCACAAATGCATCAAGTTCCCTTGAAGTCACACCCTTTTGAGTCCTTGAGTCCTTCCTTAGTTTGAGAAATACTCAGTCACCAATTTGTTAATAGTTCTTATTATTGAGAAAGGGAACTGTACAGTTCCAAGCCAAGAGAGACCATAGAAATTTATGGATGTATGGATGAAGTGGACTCATTGCCTACTATATCAAAAGAACCATACCTTAGTATCAACATCATCACAAAAAGGTAAAAATCAAACATTAGCAATCAATGGAATACAATTCATATCACCATCTAGAGCATTTATTAGGTGATGAATCAAAAAAAATAAACAAACACACAAAGAAATGAAAGAGTATAAACAATGTTGTAAAACAAAAACAAGAAAAGCTAAAGAAATTTGTAAAAAAAAAATGTGTTAAAAAAAACATAAAAAGAAACTGAGGGCCTCAATTGATTAGCATAGGTGGCCATCTCCCCCATGACTAAGTTGGAAGGGGAAGATTCTAAATAATGAGTAAGGTCATTCTCTTTAGATGTGCTATGTGCATAAACCGTTCTAGGTTCATGATAACGTGTGGTCGGTTGCACATAGACTAGTATTCTCCTATCGGAGTACTCATTTGAATTTTCTAAGAGTTTCCAACTTTCCTCGATTGGTGGTTTCAGATTAAGGGTTGGAAGCTGGTGATACTCTTGCTCCAGTGCATCTATGCTTTCTAAGTGGGCGCAAGTTGGTCCCTCAGTTAGTTCCATGCATATTGGTGGATTGCTCTCTTGATTAGCTGTCAACCACTACATGTTCTCTTGTTTTGTGGTTACTACATACAGGCACTTTTGTATTTAACTTCCTAGGCACACCGGTTGCATGCAGGAAATGCTAAACATTCCTATATGCCATCACCCTTTGTAACACTGTATGTGATGCATGGAACCTTCTTCTTCTCGATCTTTCCATAAGTTTTTTCCTTAGATATTTCTAGGGAAAGATTGTGGATTCCTAGACATGTATTTATGGTGCTTATCCATGCCCTTCCCATTATTATTGGAAAGTTCCCTTTGTCATTGTTTACTTGGATCACTAGGAAATCAGCTGAGTATGACCAACCACACATAGCGGTAACAATGTCTTTCACCAGTCCCAAGGGAACAGTGATGGACTGGTTAGCTAGCTTTAAGGGAATATTACTTTGCTTTAGTGGAGGTAGGTTCTAGGCTTTATACATTTCTTGTGATATTAAGTTGACTCCATAACTTTAGTCAAGAAGAGCTTTAGGTGGTTCATTCCCAATGACTTAGAGGTAGATTAAGGGACTTCTGGGATCAGAGAATTTCCTGGGAAGGTGGCCTTCCTTGATCCAATTAGTGATAGTATGTGTTAACATAACTGTGTGTGTTGAGCTCTGTTGTTGGTTTTAAGGGAACTCTAAAGCCTTATTTGATGGAAGAACATTCAAAGGCTTAATCGCTTGTGGATGTGAGAGCTTGTTTGGATTTTTGGTTTTGAAGAAAAGTCTTCTCCTTATACGGTTGTTAGAACTAATAGTGGGTTGAAGGTTTACAGCTCTCATAGTAATGAATTACTATAGTTGAGTGGGGAGTTCCCCTTGCATAGCTGGAGCAGGTGGTAGTGGAGCTATTGGTGTAAGAGTCACAGCTGGGTTTGGAGGATGGTATGGATGTGGTGTGTCTCTCCTAGGAGAAGGAGTCCTATAGTACTCCCAAGCTTGGTAGTGACGTTGTGAGGTAGCATGACTGATAGAGTCACTTGAAGAGATTGGTTCCTGCACGTAGTAACCATATGGATCTGGTTGCCAGTAAGGGTATTGTTGCCTTAGTAGTGGCATCCCCCATGACTATGGGTATTGCCACTACTGGTGTTGCTCAATAGGTTGTGGTGGAGTTTCACTTGGATAATACATTAAGGGTCAATGGAACTACTTTGGGTTACCTTGGGGATAAGGTAACCTTTGGGGTGCTTGCCGTTTGTTGAGTTGTGGGTTAAGTGCAAACACCCCAGACTCTTGCAAATGAGAGATTATTTGGAAACATCCCTTAGGATGATCATACTGGCATATCTTACATCCACTATCATTGTTTGTATTAGAATCCACAACCTCTTCAGTGATAGCCATTTTACCCTTACCTTTGTTATGTGCATGGTCCAAATCCCTCTTCTTCTTTTTTTATCATAATCACTACCTCGCTCTTTAGACTCCTCTATGATTTTTAAAATGGTTTCAAATCTACTATCTAAGAGTCCCACATTTGATCTACCTTAGCCGACACTTCTATTGTTAGTTTTTGGAGTGGCAAGGTTTTCCTATTCATCATCTCCTCAAGTGGTGACTCATCCTCCTCCTCACAGAATCTCACTCCTCTCTTTCAGAGGGAAGGATCGCGGTTATACTCTTTCACGCTTTCTCTCGTATGTAGCTCTCCTTTTTCCTTAGCTACTTGCTCCAAAAATCTATGAACCTGATGGGACCTAAGTTCTAATAATCTCCCTTGGGCATATGTTCCAAGGGTTCTCTTGGTTTCATTTCTTAGCCCATCTACGAGATGACGTAGTTGATCCCGTTGTGCATAACCATGACCCAGGAAACAATGTAACAATGCATAATATCGACCCATGGAAGCATCCAAGGGTTCATGATTACCTTGCTTCCATCCTTGGATCTGCTTTCACAAGTTGGACACTCTAGAGCACATTTGATATTTATCGTTAAACAGTTCTAGCATCGTACTCCATCTTCAAATGGATTTTGGCTCTAAGGACTGATACCAGCTTTCTGCTTCCTTTATGAGTGTCCTTGGAAACAACTTTAACTTTTTTCAGTTGTTTTCAATGTTCTGCAAGATGCAAGCATTGTGAAATGCCTGTAAGTGATTCTACGAATCAATGTTGTATCCCCCCTCAAATCATGGGATATTATTCATGTCTAGTCTCTTGATCCTGCTATCTATTTGGTGCCTTGTAGGTATTCTAACGATCTCTGTAATGTCTAACATGCTTCGGGTTGTAAGTAGGGGTTCTTCATGGTCATTTCTCTTATAGCATCTATGATGTCTATGTGGTTTCCTACTTTCCCTTCTTCCATGCCTTGATTCTCTAGAGTGCCCTCATCCTCACTCTCGACTCTCTCGTCGATGTCTCTCATTTTGCTTACCCTTATCCTCATGGTTAGGTTCCTTATGACTGCATCCTGATGTTGAAGGAGAGGGTGAATGCAATGATGAAGGTGAAGAAGGAGGAGAACCATTGCCATGATGATGTTTCCTACTTCCTTTTTGGTGGTCTCGATCCTAATCATGATGACGATCAGAATGCCCACCCTTATGTTTTGTTTATGTTCCCTCGTTGAACACTTGGTGTTCATGGGGATTAAAACCAGGGTTGTAAATTGTGGAGTGCAGGTTCTGATACATCACCTCCTCACCATTGTTAGGAGGGGAAACATCATTTTGTGGAGAACCTATTTGATGGGATGCAATATCGCATGGATTGCAATATCACGTATGCAATATCACGGTGCACCACCAAGTCTATAAATAAGAGGCAGTTCTCCCTTGTTTCTCATTCTAGGCCTAGATCGTAGCAAAACTCTAGTAGTTTGATCCCTCCAGAGATAGAATATTTTCCATGTGCCTGTAGTAGGAGCTCCAAAGTGAACGGATCTTTATTCGAGAAAATATTGTACTTGAACACAAGTTTGTGTACGGCAATAAAGACGAACTTCTTGGATAAATCTAGCAGTGCATGGAATAGGCTAAATAGGATTTTATTTATTATTATTTACTGTTTATCATTTAATTACTTTATTAGTCATTAAATATCTCTCAACCCTTCTCTCCTAGTTAAGTGCCTCAGTACGACCACTTCGAGCATGTGCGTTATGCTTGATGATCCCAGCAACGACTAGCGTTTGGTAACCAAGGTTGCATTGGTTTAGGGTGTGAATGGTAAGTGGGAATGGATGTTGATGCTAGGTTAATTAAGACTTAGTTAGTTAGTTAAAGTTAGTTAATTAATCTCTTCACCCTTCACCTTATCAGCATAGGAGATAAAATAGAAAAAACTAAAAATCATATACCTCGGACTTACTTAACGATACAATTGTGACAAATACAAGTAAGTCTGGGAAGACAACGAATAATTAACCTTAAGTGTTCCATAAGGCATGTAGGCACTTAGTCTGCAGAGTTCAACTGGATCACGCATGCTACGCTCATATTCGTATGGTTGAGTGTAGGGGTACCTCGCCACTCATCATTGGTGCTGTTGCCGAGGACTAAGTGTTTGTGCGCTAAGTAGAACATAGGAAATTATCCACATCATTGGGAGCTTAAATGAACCTTAGGGTTAATTAAACAAAAAATTATATAACGGTTAATCAGCACACCGAATAATACACAATGTCTTCTTCTTCAAACAAAAGCAATTGACCACCTAGGGATCATACAAGAAATAGTCGGTAGTCTAAAACACATAACCAAAATATGCCAGTTCCTCAACAATATGGAGTGGTATATACCCATCCCGATGAGTATATACCAGATTTTACTTTTATCCTCCATCAAGATGAATAGTTGTGTTGGAGAGATTTGCAAGGTAACATAGTGTTACCTCCCGATCGGGCAGTCCCTAACATGCTTCTTCATGCTCTTACACAAATAGGCATGATAGAATTATACACTAAATACGTTGAAAAAAATTATGACATAAGGGATTACCATCCTACAGTAGCACAACATTTAAGGGACTTGTAGCAAGAGAGCCACCATACATTGTTGAAGGGCAAAGGGGTCCTACACATCCTAAGAAAATTTGGAGATGGTGAACCACTCATAACGGGTTCTCCATCAAATGATGTTCCCCCTCCTAACGATAGTGAGGAGGTGGGGTATCAGAACCTACGCTCCACAATACAAAACCCTAGTTCTAATCCCTGTGAATGCCAACTGTTCACTGAGGGAACAAAGACACATGACAAGGATGGGCATTCTGATCTTCATCACGATTGGAGCCATAGAAGCCGAAGAGAAGGTAAGAAACATCGTCATGATGATGGTTCTCTTTCTTCTTCTCCTTCATCACACCATTCACCCTCTCCTTCCACATCAGAGCATAGTCATAAAGAGCATAATGGTGAGGATAGAGGTAGGTAAAATGAGAGACCTCAAAGAGAGAGTCGAGAGTGAGGACAAGGGCATGAACAAAGTTAAAGTAGGGAACAATGTAGACATCATAGACATCATGAAAGAGATGATCATGATGAATGCCTACTTGCAACCTAGAGTATGCTAGATATAACAGAGGTAGTTAGAATACCAACAAGGCATCGAAAAGATAGTCGGATCAAGCCCTTAGACATGAATAACATTCCATGCTTTGAGGGGGGATACAATGCTGATCTGCAAAATCATTTACAGGCATTCCATGATGTCTGTGCCTTGTAGAACATTGAAAACACGTGGCAGAAATTAAAGTTGTTTCCTAGGATGTTCATAAAGGAAGCAGAGAGTTGGTACCAGTCCTTAGAGTTGGAAACCATTAGGAGGTGGAGTACGATGCTAGAACTCTTCAACGATAAATATCAAACATACTCCAGAGTGTCTAACTTATGTAAGAAGATCCGAGAATGAAAGCAAGGTACTTACGAACCCTTGGATGCTACCATGGGCCGTTACTATGCATTGCTACATCGTTGCCTAGGCCATGGTTATGCACAATGGGATCAACTCCACCATCTCATAGGAGGGCTAAGGTATGAAACGAGGAGAACCCTTGGGACTTATGCCCAAGGGAGACTATCAAAACTTAGATCCCATGAAATTCATCGCTTGTTGGAAAAAGTAGCCAAAGAAGAAGGGGAGCTATGAAAATGAGAAAACATGGAAGAATATAACCGCAATCCTTCCCTCCAGAAGAGGGAAGTTAGATTTTGCAATGAAGAGGATGAGTCACCACTCGAAGAGTTGGTGAATAGAAAAACCTTGTCACTTCAGAAGCTAACAATAGCAGTGGTGGCTAAGGTATATCAAATATAGGACTCCTTGGATAGTAGATTTGAACTTGTCCTGAAAATCATAGAGGAGTCTAAGGAGGAATGAAGTAGTGATAATGGTAAGAAAAAGCGAAGAGATTCAGGTAATGCACGTGACAAGACTAAGGAAAAAATGAATATCTCAAATGAGGTTGTGGATTCTGACATAGATAATGATGGTGGATGTGAGATTTGCCAATATGACCATCCTAAGGGATGTTGCCCAATAATTTCACATCTACAAGAGTCTGGGGTGTATGCACTCAACCTGAGACTTAATAGACGGAAGGCAGCCCGAAGGTTACCTTATCCCCAAGGTAACCCAAGGCAGTTCCACCAACTATTAACGTATTATCCAAGTGGAACTCTGCCACAACATATCGGGTAGCATCAGTAGTGGCAACATCCATAATCATGGGGGATGCCACCACCTAGATAACAATACCCTTACCGGCAACTCGATCCATATGGCTACTATGTGTAGTAGCCGGTTTTTCCAAGTGACTCTATGGGACATGCAACTCCACAACATCACTACCAAGTTCGGGAGTACTTTCGAAGGACTCCTTCTCCTCCGGGAGATGCTCCACAGAACTACCATCCTCCAAATCCATCCACCACTCTTGCACCGTTAGTTCTAATACCACCCACTCCAATAATGTAAGGTGAACTCCCCACTCAACCACAACAACGTAATGCTATGAGAGCTATAAACCTTCAACCTGCTACTGGTTCTGACAACTGCAAGAAGAAAAGACCTTTCTTCAAAACCAAAATCCTAGACAAGCTCTCACAACCATAAGTGGTTAAGTCTGTGCACGCTTCTCCAACATACAAGGCTTCGGAGCTCCATTCAAACCAATACCAGAGCTCAACGCATACAGTTATGTTAACACATATTGTAACCAACTGGATTAAGGTAGGCCACCTTCCTAGGAAACTCTCTGGTCCTAGAAATCCCTTAATCTACCTCCAAGTCACCAAGAATGAACCACATAACGCTCTTCTTGACTCAGGTTCTCGATTCAACTTAATATCACAAAAAATGTATTAAGCCTAGAACCTACCTCCACTAAAGAAGAGCAACATTCAACTAGAGCTGGCAGACCAGTCCATCACCATTCCCTTGGGATTGGTGGAGGACATTGTTACCACTATGTGTGGTTGGTCATACCCAGCTGATTTCTTGGTGATAGAAGTTAACAACAATGAAGAAGACTTTCCAATTATAATGGGAAGGGCATGGCTAAGCACATAGACGCATGCCTAGGGATCCATGATCTTTCCTTGGAAATATCTATGATAAACATTTATGGAAAGATCGAGAAGAAGAAAGTTCCATGCATCACATACAACGACTCATCGGGTGATGACATGGAGGAATGCTTAACATCTCCTGCATGCAACTGGTGTGCCCTAGAAACTTTGAGACAAAGGTGCCTGTATGTAGCAACCACAAAATAAGAGAACACCTAGTGGTTGATAGCTGATCAAGGAAGCAGCCAACCAACATGCATGGAATGAACTGGGGAAATAACTCATGCCAACAACAAAGGCATAGATACATTGGAGTATGAGCATCATCAACTTCCACCCTTAACCTAAAAACATCAATCGGGAGAAGTTGGACACTTTTAAGAAATTCAAACAGGCACTCATTATTTTAGATCTCTTCCTTTCCATTCAATCATGGGGGAGATGGCCACCTATGCTAACCATTTGGGACCCTCAGTTCTTTTCTAATTTTTTTTTACACATTTTTGTTTTACACATTTTTGTTTTGCACATTTTTATTCAAATTTTCTTGTTTTTTATTTTACAACATCGTTATGCTTTTCAATTTTTTGTGTGTGTGTGTGTGTGTGTTTTATTCATCGTGTAAGTTTGTCACCCAATAAGTGTTCTTCATAATGGTATGAACTATTTTTATATTGATTGCTAATGTTTGGTTTTTACATTTAAGTTATGATGTTGATACTAAGGTATGGTTCTTTTGATGTGATAGGCAATGAGTCCACTTCATCCATTCACCCACAAGTTTCTATGGTCTCTCTCAGCTTGGAAATCTACAGTCACTTTCTAAATAAGAACTTTAACAAATCAGTGACTGGGCATTTCTCAAACTAAGGAAGGACTCAAGGAATGAAAAGGGTGTGACTTCAAGGGAACTTGATGCATTTGTGTTGGCTGTTCTCTTAGGTGCTTGGATGTTTTCTATTGGATTTTTCTTACCATTTCGACGTTAACCAATTATCAAGAAGTTGAGTTAATAAAAATAACAAAGTCTTTGCATGGTGTGGTTCTCACACATAAACACATAAAAAAAGAGAAAAACAGTGAGAATTCAAAGCAAAACCCTTACACAAAATAATCATTTGGGATACAAGCACTGGTTATGGAACTAAAATAAACAAGTTCCCTCTAACTATGGCCCTTCTTGCTTCCCATTCTCTACTCCATTTCGGCGAAATGGTGGTGGCTCTTGGGTGAAGACATTCTTGTTACTCCAAGGGAATGGATTGGCCAAATGCATTAGTGTAAGTCACTGGATGTGGTTTGTTTGAGGCCAGACTTGGAATGGGATCTACTAAGTCACATTAACCATGAAACACACAAGGGGCTGTACACCACCTTGTTCTTGGGATTCCATTCCATTCTCCTCTCTCCATCCTTCTCGCCATTGTTCACCTCATTACCGGTTGTATCATTAGTGTATATTTTGGTTGATGCATTATTTTCTTTTAGGTAAATTCTTGCAGTTAAGACTTTAACTCTTGTTCCAAATGACATTCTCAGAGCCTACGGACTCTTTGAATGTCGGTTTGTTAGGGAATTAAGGGCATTAGCCTGCTTTGGGGAGGATCCACTAAGATTCCTATTTGGTGCATTAGTTAAATTCTTTCCCTTAACATTTTTGCAATCCACTCACTTTTATTTATTTCCATCTTGACATCCATTTCATCAATGTTATAGTTATCTCTTTTTCGCCATCTTTCTTGTTCTTTATTCTTTCTCCATTCTATTGCTACCGGAGGTTCACTCTTACTCATGGGGGTCTGGACTCAAATTTTTTTGATTTTTTCCTAACCCCTACACCTTAGGTAGCCACTATTATATCTCCAGACTCATATCATCCATACCACAACTCAACCAATGGACCTTTCACTGAAG
>MNCI01010098.1:260701-302097 GCA_015680685.1 Gnetum montanum | reverse complement strand
TTTTGGCAAAGGTAGACCAAATGTGGGATTCCCTAGACAATAGATTTCAAACTATTCTTAAAATAATAGAGGAGTCTAGAAAGTAAGGTAGTGATCATGAAAAAAAGAAAAAAGAGAGAAGTTGAACATGCACATAGCAAGGGTTAGGGCAAAGTTTCCATCATTAAAGAGGTTGTGGATTTGGAAACAGACAATGATAGTGGATGTGAGATATGTCAATATGACCATCCTAAGGGATGTTGCCCTATAATCTCACATCTGCAGGAGTCTAAGGTGTATGCACTCAACCCATGATTAAATAAAAGGAAAACACCCCGAAGGTTACCTTATCCTTAAGGTAACCCAAGGGAGTTCCACCAACCCTTAACATATTATCCCAGTGGAACTCCACCACAATTGATTGAGCAATATCAACAATGGTAGCACCCACAATCATGGGAAATGCCACCACCAAGGAAACATTATCCTTACCGACAACTTGACTCGTATGGATATTACGTGCAACAGCCAATCTCCCCACATGACTCTACTGTTCACATCACTCCTCAACCTCACTACCAAGTCTACAAGTATTATGGGACTCCCTCTTTTAGAGGTGATATTTCACAAGCATATCATCCTTCTCATTTGACCACATCTCTTCCACCAATAGCTCCACTACCAATTGCTCCCACGATGCAAGGTGAAATCGCTACCTAGCTGCAGCAACATAATGCCACGAGGGTTGTTAGCTCTCAACCTATTATTGGTTCCAACAACCACATGAAGAAAAGAGCTTTCTTTAGAACCAATAGTCCAACCAAGCCTTGTAATCACAAGCGGTTGATTCCTTAGATGCCTCAGTATCAATGAAAACTTCAGAGCCTCCTTCAACTTAACCACCACACTCAACGCATATGGTCATGCTAACATATGTTGTCACTGATTAGATCAAAGTTGGCCACATTCTCAGGAAATTCTTTGATCCCGGGAGTCCTCTAATATACTTACAAATTGTTGGAAATGTGCCATGCAAGGTTCTTTTGGATTCAGGTTCCGGTGTCAACTTGCTTTCTTAAGAAATGTACAAGGCCTGGAACTTGCCTCCATCCATCTAGAGTTGGCCAACTAGTCCATCATTGTCCCATTGGGACTGGTGGAAGACATTGTTACCACTATTTTTGGGTGGTCATACCCAGCTGACTTCCTAGTGATTTAGGTAAACAATGGTAGGGGGATTTCCCAATCATAATGGAAAGAGCATGGCTAAGCACCATTGATGCACACCTAGGAATCTGAGATCTTTCNCACACCTAGGAATCTACGATCTTTCCCTAGAAATATAAAAGGAAAACACATTCGAAAAGATCAAGAAGAAGAAAGTTCTGTGCATCGCATACAATGACACAGGATGTAATTGCATGCAGAAATCATGGTTTATGCAAATTTTAACATTGCTTGCATGCAATCAATGTGCATAAGTTATCAACATACAAAGATGCTTGTATGTAGCAACCACATAATAGGAAGGCACCCAGTGGCTGATAGCTGATCAAGAAAGTAGTTCACTCATATGCATGGAACCAGTTGAGGGTTTGACTTGCACTTATATCGATAGCATAGACACATTAGAGCAATTCCACCACCAAATTCCAAGTCTTAACCTTGAAAATGTCAACTGGGGAAAATTGGAAATCCCTGAGAAATTTAAGTAGAAGCCCTTCAAGCTGAAACCATTGCCCACTGGTATGGAATACACATTCTTTAAAAATAGAAAACCAGTAATTATCAATGCTAAGCTTGCTCCTCAACAGAAGGAAGAATTGCTAAAGGTAATCAATAGATGGTCAAAATCCTTTGCTTGGTCATATCCTGAATTAACCAGAATAGATCCTAGGATATGCCAACATAGGATTTACATCAACCACTCCATGAAGCCTTGAAGACAACCGTAGAGGTATTTGAACCCAAAGATGAAGTAAGTAGTCAAGGAAGAAATCAAACAGCTTCTCAAGGCTGGGTTCATATACCCCATTGCTAATAGCGAATGGGTTAGCCCCTTAGTTATTGTGCCTAGAAAGGGAGGTAAATGGAGGGTGTGCATAGATTCCAGGCTACTAAATATGGCAACATTCAAAGATCATTTTCCATTGCCATTTGTTGACCAAGTCTTAGACACCATTATAGGGAATCACTACTACATTTTTCTAGATGGATATAGCAGATATAATCAAATACAAATAGCCCTAGAAGACCAAGCCAAGACTACATTCACCAGTCCTTGGGAAACATTTGCATATAAACAAATGTTGTTTGGCTTGTGCAATGCCCCTACAACATTTCAATGACTAGTTCTAAGCATCTTCCAACAATAGATAGGAAATGGTGTGGAGGTCTTTATGAATGACTTCTCTACCTATGGAGCGAACTTTGATCAAGCCTTGGACCGGTTGGAGCAAGTGTTAAAAAGATGTGTAGAAACAAATTTGAGGCTCAACTAGTAGAAAAGTCATTTGATGGTCCAAGAAGGAATAGTACTAGGGCACAAAATATCACACATAGGGATAGAGGTAGACCCTAAGAAAATCAAAATTATCGAAGGAAATACTTGTCAACCGGAAACTATCAAAGATATTTGATCATTCCTTGGACATATTGGCTACTATAGGAGATTTATTGAGAACTTTTCAAAGGTTTCCAAACCATTGGTGGAATTAGCGAAAAAGGATGTACCTTTCGAGTGGACCAGGGAATGCGAATTGGCTTTTCAAACTCTAAAATAGAAGCTAGTAGAAACACCCATTCTATAAGCTCTTGACTAGTCCAAACCATTCCATATCATGATTGGCACATCCAACTATGCTTTAGGAGCTGTACTTACATAGTTAGATGACTAGAAGCATCCTTATTACATCCACTATGCAAGGAGAAGTATCGCTGGTGCACAACTTAACTACACTATTATAGAGAAAGAATTAATGGCTGTAGTATTTTCACTACAAAAGTTTAGACACTATGTATTGGGATATAAAGTATATATACATATAGATCATAGTGCAATCCAGTTCCTCATGAATAAGCCAATGGTAAGCCCTTGTATCATACGATGGCTTGTAATCTTACAAGAGTTCAATTTAACTATGATCAATCGCAAGGGCACCGAGAATGTAGTTGTTGATCATTCATCTCGGTTGTGATGGGATAACAAAGAGGATGAGTATCCAATTTTTGATCATTTCCCTGATGAATTCCTCTTTGTTGGTGTAGTGAATAATCAATCACCCATGGAGACAAATTGGTACAATAGCATTCTTGCCTGTCTCCTCAACCAACAAACACCACAAGTGTTAAACCTTAAGAAGAAACAACAGTTTCTTCATCAAGCCAAGTACTTTATGGAGGTCAATGGGAAACTTTACATAGTGTGTCCCGATGGCTTGGTTCGATGGTGTGTTCCCAATATAGATCAACTGCGAGTTCTCCAAGACACTCATGAGGGTCCTTGTAGGGGTCATTACACTGGGAGATGAACAACCATCATGATCCTACTTGCAGGATATTATTGACCTACAATATTTTAGGACATCCATCATTTTGTCCAATCTTGTGAGCATTGTCAACATGATGAGGGAATATCTGCTAGAATGGAGGGTTCACAACAATGGATTCAACCGTTAGAACCCTTCGACATTTGGGGAATTGATTTTATGAGGCTGATTACACCAATGTCTAATGGAAAAGCCTATATCATTATTACTGTTGATTACCTAACTAAATGGATAGAAGCAACTGATGTTAAAGATTGTACATCATCTACAACTATACTATTTGTTTAAAAACAAATCATAAATAGGTTTGGTGTGCCTCATGCACTTATTTCAGACAATGGTACCCACTTTATAGGTGAAACTTTTCAGAAATTAATGCAACACTTAGGGGTTGAGCATAAATTGACTACACCATACCACCCCCAAGTGAATGGTCAAGCAGAAGTCACCAACAAGGAGATTACAAAGATATTGACAAGAATTGTTAGTAAGTTTAGGTGAGATTGGTGCACTAAACTAAATGATGCTCTTTGGGCATATCACTCCACATGGAAACTCCCTATAGGCTACTCTCTCTATGAGTTGTTGTATGGTAAATTACCAATGCTTCCCATTTAAATTGAGCTCTGTACACTATCCACAACATGTGACCTCAACCTTAACCTTGATCTAGCATAGAAACAATGGTTAGTAACCCTTAGCTTGCTAGATTAAAATTGATTAGCTGCCCCGTCATCTAACGAGTTGCATAAGGCATTCAATAAACAATGTAATGACCTAAGGATTAGAAAAGTTAAATATCAACTAGGAGATAAGGATTTCTATCGGAATCCCACACATGTGCCACAACATACTAAATTTCAAACACTGTGGAAAGGACCTTATATTATTTATGCAACTTTTCCTTCAAGGGCCATGATAATATACAAACCTGAGAGCCTAGACAAGAAACTGTTGGTCAATGTGCAACAAACCAAACCTTTCCATGAGCTTAGGAAAACTAGTACACATGCTACCTTTGTTGATGGACAACCTTGCTCACTATTTCAGATATCCTCCTTCCAACTTAGTCGCAGGGGAGATGGACACCTATGCTAACCATTCTAGGCCCTCAGTTCTTTTTGAATATTTGTTTTACACATTCTTTCAACTTTTCTTATTTTTTTTACACCATCACTCCTGTTTTTAATATTTCTTTGTTTGCTTGATTTACTTTGATTTGTCATCTAATAATNATGGACTAATGATAAAATCGATAATGAGGTGGAAAATGGAAAGAAAAATGAAGAGCAGAGAATGAAATGGAATCCCAAGAACAAGATTGTGTAAATCCCCTTATGTATTTTATGGTTAATGTGACTGAGTAGATCTCATCCCAAATCCAGACTTAAACAAATCACATCCAGTGACCTTGCATCAACACACTTGACCAATCCATTTACTTGAAGTAAATAGAATGCTTCCACAAAGAGTCACCACCATTCTAAGGAGAGCAAGATGGAGAAGTAGAAAGTGAGAAAGGGCCTTAGTTACAGGGAATCTTCAACCATGGGTAACATGTCTTTCCAGTTCCATAACTAATTCTTATAGCCCATATTGCTTTATTATGTCTAAGGGGTGTGCTTTGAATTCTCACTCATTTTTTTTATTTTANAAATGAGTCTTTGCATGGTGTGGTTCTCATGCAAAAAAAAATAAAATAAAAAAAATGAGTGAGAATTCAAAGCACACCCCTTAGACATAATAAAGCAATATGGGCTATAAGAATTAGTTATGGAACTGGAAAGACATGTTACCCATGGTTGAAGATTCCCTGTAACTAAGGCCCTTTCTCACTTTCTACTTCTCCATCTTGCTCTCCTTAGAATGGTGGTGACTCTTTGTGGAAGCATTCTATTTACTTCAAGTAAATGGATTGGTCAAGTGTGTTGATGCAAGGTCACTGGATGTGATTTGTTTAAGTCTGGATTTGGGATGAGATCTACTCAGTCACATTAACCATAAAATACATAAGGGGATTTACACAATCTTGTTCTTGGGATTCCATTTCATTCTCTGCTCTTCATTTTTCTTTCCATTTTCCACCTCATTATCGATTTTATCATTAGTCTATTCTAGGTTGATGCATTATTTTTCTTTGGTGAATTCTTGTGGGTAATTTTTTAACTCTTGCTTTCAAATGACATTCCTAGAGCCTACAAACTCTTTGGTTTGTGGGTTTGTCAGCACATAAAAGGCATGAGCCTACTTTGGGGAGGACCCATTGGCATTTCTTTTTGGTGAAATTGTTAACTTCTTTCCCTTAAACATTTTCTACAATCAATCATTTCTTCTTTTGTCCCCATCCATGAAATTCATTTTATTGGCATTGCCATTGATATTTTTTTCCATCTTTCTTATTTCTCATATTTTTCCATCTTATAGCTACCGGAGATTTGCTCCTAGTCATGGGGGCCCTGGCAAAATTTTTTCAATTTTCTCCATTTTACTATTCGCCTAACCCCTACACCTTGGGTGGTCACCTATGATAAATCTTTGAACCAATTTCTACCATAATCACAACTTAGCCAATGCACTTCATATCGAGGCAAGGTATCAACTGCATTATGGTTTATCTATCCTTGCTCATTTGTGACTGTGTTGTGTGTGCAAATGACGATCATACAAACAATGGACTGGGCTTGGAGGAAGCACTCAGGATGGATTAGAACTAGAGCATTTATGAAGGAGCAAGTTTGGTGGTGTGGCTATGGATAAATAATGGAAGGCGCAATCTTAGCATTGGCTGCAACACACTTCATTTTCTTTCTCTCTCTTTCTCTACAAGCTGCCAAATAAAGGCTTGGATGTCATTTATGTACAAGTGTTCACCATAATTGTCATAAACACTAATGTTGTAATATGCTTATTGATCCATTCACTGGGCACATTGAGTTTGTCATCCCATTCCATCGCCAGTTTTCAATTAGTTAATAATATCATACCTTCCTAATATTTTGTAAGGAACTCAAGGACAAGTTTTCATTCAGTAGTGGGGGTATGATGAGAGCGGTTATTCTAGCGGTTTATTCTAATTATTAGAGTGGCATTTTTTCTAGTTATTAGAGTGGCAGTTTCTCTAAAATTAGAGTGGTAGTTTTTCTAATTATTAGAGTTGTTGCTCCCAAGCCTATAAATATAGTGCCCAAGTGCACAATTTAGGAAAAAATTCTTGGAAGGAAGTCTTTCAGAGGAAGCCTTGGAAGGAAGTCTTTCAAGGAAAGTCTTTTAGAAGTCTTTTAGGAGTTAAGTAGTAAAACTTTTGTGATTAGAGTATTTTCCAAGTGCCCATAGTAGGAGGTCTAAGTGTGGATGGATCTTTATTCGAGCATTGTGTACCAGAGCACACCTTTTGTATGACAATAAAGACGAGCTCTTGGATTCATCCTTGCAACACTTGAGATTTGGTTTCTTACTCATTTCCTTTATTTTATTTTCTTCTACATTTATTTTAATTTATATTATGCACTTTACATTTCTGTTATTCACACACACAGTATGCTCACTTCGAGCATGCGTGTAATACTTGACGAGCTCTTGGATTCATCCTTGCAACACTTGAGATTTGGTTTCTTACTCATTTCCTTTATACAACAAGTAAGAACAGATACTAGTGTTAGGATTAGTTTAAAGCTTAGTTAATTAGTAGTTAAGTTAAATTAGTCACTTAGTTATCTCTTTGTCTTCTCCCTTATTAGTAGCAGGACATAAAAACATAAAAGCTATAAAAATCATATGCCTCAAACTTACTTAACCATACAATTGTGAGATACAAGTAAGTTTGGGAAGACAACGATCAACCAACCCGTCCTTGTTCCACAAAGGTGCATAGGCACTTAGGCCTTGGAATTCAACCGGATTGTGTGTGAAACGCTTGTATTCGTATGGTTGAGCATAGGGGTACCTCTTCACTCATCACCTTCCCTAACATTTTTTATTTTTTATTTTGTTCTCAATTCATCTCCATAAATCTTTTGTCTTAGCACAAACAAAAAATCAAATTTTATTAACAATGGTGAAGTTATCCCGTCATGCAACAAATGTATATTGATAGCTTTATTTTTATTTGTTTGTTTACTTTAGAAAAGACTTATGAAATTTGTTTTCCTTACAACTCATTTTTATAGCAAATTTCTTTTATCAGTAACTTTCAAATCAAAGTTAATCTAATATTAAGCACATGTTAAGAAGCAAGCCAATCTACATATTGGTGATATATATATGTATATATGCTAATTTTTGATTGATTTTTAAAGTTTAATAGATTTGTGTATACTAATTTCTTGTTCAAGGAGCAAAATTAAATTTCTATGTGTGAGTTGCTATTTTTACTAGTATTTACAATTAGAAAACTATTTTAACTAGTATTTATAATAAAAAATGGAAAACATATATGCCAACTTTACTAGAACATAACTATTATTTACTAATTTATTTTGATTTAAATAATCTAATTTTTAAAGTTTACTTACATTTTTAAATCTATAAGCTAGATAGCTGTTAAACCACAACACCACAAAGGTTTACAAAGGATTTGAAATGAATTATATAGTACATTGAATAATTTTTGGGAAAGAAAAATGATCAAGTAACACAACTTTCTTGAGGAATTAAAAAATTAACTATGAAATATTAATGGAAGATTAGGTTTGCAATTATGCAAAATTGTTTAAAAAGATTATACTTAATGAAAATGAAACTAATTTATTTTTGTTAGGTCCATGATAAGAACCTAAAATCTATTAGATAACAATGAAGTGTTAGCCTAGTGGTATGAGTCTTAGCTTGGTAAGCCTAAGTTATAGGTTCATTTCTATTAGGTAGCATTGAGTTATAAACTTCTATAAATCTTGGGCATATCTATGTTTTACTTATTTTGGGTTCCAGCACTACCTTAAAATCTATTATATAAATTCAATTTTAGCTATCATAATACATGTACTTCTATGTATAATTGGGTGGGTTTTGAACTTGTCAATTGTTAAGTTAAACAATTTTATTATATATTATTACACCATGATGTTTGGTTGTAAAATCACCTATAGATTTTAAAAATCATGTACATTTATATCATATGCATGTGTTAGTTGCATTAGTATGTGTTAGTTTTCTAAGTTCCTAGTGACAACATTAATACCCTGTTTGATGAGGAAAAGTTATGTCATTTCCTAGATGTAGTTGAATAGGTTGTGTTTCTTTCATAGAGATTAAGGCAATGAGAAAGAGGGGGGTGTAGGGGTGGTGTGGGTGTGGGTGTGGGTGGATAAGGGCCTAATAAAAAAATTAAAATGAAAATACTTTAATAAAAAATTAACCTAAATGAATAAGTAGTAATAACAAAAAATAGTAGAGAAAATACAAAGCTTTTAAGATGGTTTAATTGCTAGAATGAACAACCTACTTTACTATAAAACTCTCCCAAATGCTTAGGGGTAGAGCTATCTTACTATTAAAAAATACTTATAGGGCTTCTATTACAACTTGAACAAAGCATCACTACCAAACTCAAAGTCACATGAATCAACTTTCAAACTACATATGAAAAAAATTCACTATCCTATCTCAAATTAGAGATAAAAATTTCACAAAGCTAGAAAGAAAACAGGAACACAACTTTTTAAAATAGAGAGAAGAGAAGAAAGAAAAATAGAGGAAGAAAAATTCTAGAGCCAAAACCAAGCCTAGAATCATAATTAACAGTGAATGAGATTTTCGAGTTAATTTTATAGCAAAAGCCTATAATAATCATTTTCAAGGTCATTACGATGATGGAACCAATGATGAAGAAATTGTATTCATTTAAGTTTTGTTATAGAGATGAAATTGCAAATTGAATTTTGTATATGTTGTTCACAATCCTCTAGTATCCATTACTGCTTTTAGGTACTTAAGAGAACATCAAAGCTTAGCAAAAGGAGAAGAAAATTGTCATTTTATCCCAACATCAACAATCTAGAATTTCTGATAGAAATATTAGCTCAATTTGCTTTAGGGATAATAGCATTTTTAGCTTCATTTAATTTTCTACACTTCTATCTTTCGTATCAACAAGTGTCTATGAACTTTTTGTACTATAGGCTCTAGTTCTTCATTATAGCTTTACTTAGTTATAGATACTTCATAAACATAGGCTTTATCTTTTTATAAAAATACAAGCTTTTATACATCTACCTTTTTTAATTTCCAATATTTTCTTTAAAAAAAATCTTATGCCTACATTATTCTCATGGCCTGCAACATCAACTAGTGTAATGTCTCATTCTTATTTATGGAGCAAAGTTATATTACAACATGTAAAATATGTAATTAACCTTTAGATGAATGGATGAATCATTATGATGAGTTGTAATTATTCATGGTACTATTTGGGGGTTTGATTGTTGTATTAGAATATGTAAACTATGTAATTAACCTTCAGATGAAGGGGTGCCTTATTATAAGGAGTTATAATGATTCATGGTATTCTTTTGGGGTTTGACTTGTGGCATTTATGGTTAAGAACTTAGAGGTTGTGCTGGCATGGGGTTGTAGAGCTAATAATTGTGAGTAATAAGAGTTAGGTGAAGCAAGACAAGAAAGGACTAATCACCTCTTCTATCTTATGGCCTAACTATGATGGCAATGATGGATTGCCTCTAAGTGTCTTAAATGTCATAGGAAGATAATTCCAGGGCCCCCATTTCAACACTTGTTCCTATAGGTAAACCCCAAGATATATAGTCCAATTAGAACTTTATAACTTAACATTACTCACTAGAATTGAACCCATGACTAGGAATTTTGAATCAAGAGTCTTTACCACTAGGCTAACACCTCATTATAAAGGCTACTTTTTCTTCTTTTATGCTACATAGAAGTGTTGCTTATTATAAATAAGTGTATTATTGAAGTTATCAGCTATGAATTGTCATTAATATTTGACATTTGGAAATAGGATGTCACATTTGGTATCAAAGAAAGCTACAATCTAGGAACCAAAATTATAGTTAAGTAGAATATAAGAATCAATGTTTTACTAAGCATTCCAAAATAAGTACATCAATTAAAATAAGTATGATAATAATAATTATGGAAGAATGGAATAAGGAAGGATTAGAAATCAAGAAGAAAAGAAAAATATAAAATAAATATGGATTTAAATTTTAGTCAAAGGAACATATTAGATCTTCAACCATATTCCTCTAAGCTTCTCCTTCCTCCTTGGTAGCATTATCTTTTTAAAGCAGATCTTGACATGCAATGAACTCACTACCAGGTTGATTGATGTATCTAGTAGTACTTTGTGTAGCATATTTAGCCTTCAAAAGCTCTATGTTTAGCAATTTAACTTGGGCATCATATTGAGCAACATTTTGATTCTGTTCTTTTTCCTTCCTTTACACATAGGGAAACCAAAACATAGAAGCTAGGAAAGAAGCAAAAAGATTATAAAGGAAAAATAAAATTAAAAAGTGATAATTTAATTCTTACATGAAGGTGATTGCTCTCCATCTTAAAAAGTCATTCAATGTTTGGTAGGTGGCATGCTAGATAAATGAAGATCTTCAATTCTCTTAAGATTTATTCAAAATCCTTGATCACATTAGGTGAATCCACCAAAATAGGATGCTATTCAGAAATACAACCAGACTATGTCAACTTAAAATCACTTTTGAAGTTTCATGATTGAGCCTCCCATAAATGTAATAGTCTTCTTGAACAAAACTTAAAATGTTCTTAGTAATTCAATCACTAAGATGATGAAATAGAAGAACCTCCACTTCAACATCATGGACCAACTGTGCTAGGGAATAGGAAGAATGCTTGATGGTAATTGTTGAAGATGAAGTAACAGAGACTATACTCATAATGAGGGTTGCTACTATAGTAATGTAAGTGCTAAATAAGATGGAAGCTTTGATGGAGGTGATTCATGGAGATACCAATGTTAGAGATTCTAATGGTGGGGTAGTGGTTTTGGCAAGAGTAGGATGAGAAGTGTATACCAACATTACATTTTTTATTTCTTGAACTAGAAATTTCCAAGCCACTTATATTTGCCAAAAAACAGTGTCTTAAGTACAAATGTAGAGAATTAAATAAACCAAGTAATTGGTTCAGACTTACCTTTGAATCTTTTTATTTTTAACTTTCACTAGGACCTTGTGTACTAGTGCACAATTTCTAATTAAGGAATAGAAATCATTAGTAAAAGAAGCAAAAATAAGGTTAACTTAAGACCGATGAGGTAAATACCAACCTCATGATTGGTTTGCACTCCAAAGTCTACTTCCACATAAAAATATGATAAGATAAATAACCAATAAATTCAAAAAGCTACCAAAAAATACCTCAGCAACATCTTTAGGATTTTGAGATTGAACTATAGCTTCTTGACCACATTTTTAACCTTTATGTCTAGTTTTAAAAACATTTTGATCCTCAAGGTATTCACGATATCATTAGGGATCAAAATGAAAAAAGTAATTGCTTTTAGCATCATAACACAAGATCAAGGACATGAACAAGAGCACATACAAAAGTGTCAATTTATTTCCTCATGACTTAAAAAAATTAGCAAGTGACTCCATAGACGTAAATAAATGATCAAAAAAGAATAAATACATCCTACCATTATTGGCATCATTAAGAAGAGAAATAGTAAATGCTAAGTGATGAGTCATGTTCAATTGGCTATGTTAACAAGGCTTCGTTGACTAGGCCTTGTTGACAAGGCCTAATCAACACATCTTACCATGCATTGATGAGGCCCCATTAATGTAGTGTTGGTTTTTGGCTATAAATATGCACATATAGCTACATTTATGGCAATGAGAGATTGTAGTTGTAGTGAAGCTCTTGTCATTTTTCCATTTGAAAGTTAGAATTTTTCCCTTGACTGCCTACAGTAAGTCATTGAGTGCATAGATCTTTATTCAAGCATTGTTGTACCTAAGCATGACAATGTGTGCAACAATAAAGATACGCTTTCTGATAAACCTTGCAACACTTTGGATAGATTGGCTATTTCATACATGCATTTAATTTTTAATTATTTATTAAATTTTTTCAATTAGGTATTAAATATTTTCTAGTTATTACATTAATGAAGCCATTAAGCTAGATAGATTAAACACATAAGTACAACCACTTCAAGCATAAAATGTATTCACTTGGTAATCCCAACAGCGTTATTGCTTGGTATGGTTAGTAGCATAGTGCTTGGTTGCCTAACAATGGATACATGGGTTTAGGACATGTACAGAAAGTGGGACCAGATACTTATGTTAGGATTAGTTAAATGCTAGTTAATTACTTAATTTAGATTAGTTAATCAAATTCCTCCTATTTACATTTTGAGTGCCAAACTATAAAACATAAAATGATAAAAATCAGATGCCTCGATTACACTTAACCATACCAATGAATGTCACAAGTGTAATTGGGAAGACAACAATTAACCTTAAGGCTAGATTCACTTCCTAAAGAACTAGTGTACTAGAAATGATAAAGTCCATAGAATTTGACTGGATCACATATGAACGCTTTGTGATTCATATGGTTGGGCATAGGGGTACCTTGTTGCTCATCATTGGTGTCGTTGCTGGGAACTTTGTTTGTGCAACGTGCGCTATTTAGGTCTAAGTGAATACCATTAATATTTTTGTATGAACCTAAAGATTAATATTATCCCCAATATACATAGGATTATAAAAGCACACTAATATTTTTTTTTTGTAATATGTTTTCTTCTTCTCGCAAGCACGAAGATACCAAAGCACTGGTCGCACAAGGATGCAAGGTGGTACGCTCATCCTGATGAGTTTGTGCTAAACTTCACCTTCATCCTACATTAGGATGAACAAGTATGATGTTGTGATATGGGGGGCAATGCCATCTTGCCCCCCAATCAATCTATGCTTTGGATGTTGTTCAAAACCCTGAAGAAGTTGGGCATAGCAGATCTTCATGAAGAATATGTTGTGAATGGATATGCCACTTGGACTACTATTCCATTGAAACACAATGCAAATGAGATCAACATCGGGAGAAGCTCCATGAGGCTATAAAGGGAAAACATTACACTAACCCCTTTTTCCTACTAAATCAAGATGACAAAGAGGATCCTCCTACTGAAGGTTCTCAACATGTAGATTCTCCATTTTCTAATACTAGTGATGAGGGTGTGAGCCTAAACCTGTAATCTACTATGCATAAACTAGGTTCAAGAAAAAGTAATAGCCAAGGTAGGGATTTGGGCAAGCATCACAATAGCAAGGGATCTAAGGATGATAATCATAATAAGCATAAGAGTGGTGGTGGACACCATGGTGGTAGTGGCGGTCCCCCTTCCTCTTCATCTGATTCCAAACATTCCTCTTCATCTATTGATTCTCATGGAAGCTGCCATCAAAATAGTCATGATGAAGGTGATTAGCAAGATAATAATGCCTATGAAGGCCACCTAAATTGAAGGGGTGGGCAAAACCATCATCAACGTCATTGACAAAATGATGATGATGAACCTCTATTAGCAACTCGAAGTATGCTCAACATTGCAGAGGCAGTTAAAATTCCAAGCAAGCATATGAAAGATAGTTGGATCAAGAGCTTAGACATGAACAATATTCCAAGATTTGAGGGGGATACAAGTTTGATCCATAGATGCATCTACAAGATTTTCATAATGCATGTGCCTTATAAAACATAGAGAATGAATGGCAAAAAATCAAGCTTTTCCCAAGAACACTTACCAAAGAAGCTAAAAGTTGGTACTAGTCTTTAGAGATAGAATATATTCATTAATGGAGTACCATGTTAGAGTTGTTCAATGAAAAATACCAAATGTACTCCATAGTGTCTAATCTAGGAAGGAAAATCCAAGGCTAGAAACAAGGAGAACATGAACCCTTGGATGCCAAGATGGGTAGATACTATTCACTCTTACATGGATTCCCTAGCCATGGTTATTCTTAGAGGAAACAACTTCACCATATTATAGATGGGCTTAGAGAAGAAACTAGAAGAACCCTAGGGGTGTATGCCCAAGGAAGATTGCCCAAATTGAGAGCTCATTAGGTCCAAAGGCTAATTGAGCAGGTAGCAAAAGAAGAAGGTGAGCTACAAAAAAGGGAAAGTGCTGAAGAGTATAATAGGAACCCTTCCATCAGAAAATGAGAGGTTTGATTTTGTGATGAGGAGGAATCACCACTTGATGAAGTGGTGAATAGAAAGACCTTGCCCATTGAAAAATTTTGTTTATGATATTTTGGCCAAGGTTGATAATTTATGGGACTCTTTGGACAAAAAATCTCAAATTGCATTGAAGATTGTTGAAGAATCCAAAGAGCAAAATAGTGATCATAATCGTAGGAGGCAAAAAGAAGTTGAATGTGCCTAATAAAGAGGTAAGGGTAAAGTTTCTGTAGTAGAGGAAGTTGTGGAGTCTAACTTTGATGTTGAAACTAGATATGACATCTGTAAATATGAACATCCAAAGGGATGTTGTCCTATGGTGTCACACTTACAAGAGTCTAGAGTGTATGCATTAAATCCTTGCCTAGCACGTAGGCAAGTTCCAAGATACTTACCTTATCCTTAAGGTAGTCTAAGGTAGTTCTACCAACAAAGAAAAGCTTACTATCCAAGTGAAACTCCTCCACAACCATATGAACAATATCAACAGTGGTACCAACCACAATCATGGGGAATGCCACTACCAAGGTAGTAGTACCTTTATAGGCAACCAGAGCCATATGGGTATTATATTCAGCAACCCATCTCCCCTAGGAGTTCTACAAGTCATACATCATTCTAGCATCACTATTATTCTTCAAAGTATCACCAAACACATTCACCATCAACCCAAGGGGAGAACCCATATGCATATCCATATCATCCTCCGCATCCCTCTACACATACACCATCACCTTCAACCCAGTTACCTCTTACTCCATCCATGTAGGATGAGATTCCTCGATAGCTATAATAATGAAATGCTACAAGGGTTGTACAATCACAAATGGTTTTTCAACGAAGTGGTCTAGATAATCGATTAGGAAAAGACCTTTCTTCCAACCTAGTAGTCCTCTCTAGCCCTCACAATAAACTTTGGTTGATCATCCTACATCTCCAACACCCTCATCCTCTGCATTAAATACCTTTGAGTGCCCTTCAAACCAAGTGCTACCTTTGTTCCACACTATAATGCTAACTCATGCTTTTTTTGACTGGATTAAGGTTGGCAATCTTCCTATGAAAAGATCTGATCCAGGAAGTCCATTCATTTATTTATAGATCACTGGACATTAGCCATGCAAGGATCTTCTTGAGTTTGGTTCCAGAGTTAATGTCATCTCCCATGATATGTACAAGGCCTGGAACCTACCACACCTCAAGATGAGCAACATTCATCTAAAGTTAGCAGATTAGTCAATTATTATCCCTCTGGAATTAGTAGAGGACATTATGATCATATTTTGTGGGTGGTCCTATTCTATTGATTATCTGTTGATCAAGGTAGAAAATTGCAAAAATGACTTCCCCATAATTATGGGAAGAGCTTGGTTAAGCATGGTCGATGCACGTATGGGTATAAGGAACCTATCTTTAGAAATATCCACGGAAAATGAACTAGGCAAGATTGAGAAGAAGCATATTCCATGCATCATGTACAATGATAACGACTTCAATTATGCACAAAGCATTTGGTTAATTAGGAGTACACATATTAAGGCATGTAATCAATGTGTGTAAGAGATCGACATACAAAGATGTCTATATGCAGCAGCCACAAAATAGGAGGGCACCTAGTGGCTAATAGCTAACTGAAATAGCAGCACATTATGCATGGAGCCAACTGAAAGCCTAACATTTTCTTATGTTGAAGGCATGAAAAAAATTAAACAAGTTCATTTCCAACTCTCTAACGAAGATGATGATACCTATTGGGGAGAGTTAGAAATCCCAAATCACTTCAAGCAAGAGCCCTTAGAACTAAAAACTTTACTAGTCAGCATGGAGTGTGCATTTTTAAATAATGAAAAACTGATTATAATTAATGCCAAGCTTACTCTTGAAAAAAAATAAAATTTGTTGAAGGTGGTGAACAAATGGCCAATAGCCTTTTCTTGGTCATATCCCAAGATGACTAGAATCATTCGAAGGATATGCTAGCATTGCATTTACATTGACCTAACCATGAAGCCTAGAAGGCAGCCATAGAGGTGATTGAACCCAAAATGGAAGCACATTGTCAAAGAGAAAATTGAATAACTCCTCAAGGTGAGCTTTATCTATCCAATCGTGGATAGTGAGTGGTTAGCCCACTCATGATTGTACTGAAGAAGGGTGGAAAATAGTGGGTTTGCATTGACTTTAGGTTGTTGTATATGGCAATGTTTAAAGATCATTTTTCTTTATCATTTGTGGATCAAGTGTTAAATACCATATTTGGGCATTGTTATTATAGCTTCTTGGATGATTATAGTAACTATAACCAAATCTAGATTGCACCAAAAGATCAGGCCAAGACAACATTCATGAGTCCTTAGGAGAATTTTGCGTATTGTAAGATGCCATTCAACCTATGTAATGCCCTTGCAACATTTCAACACTTGGTCCTTAGCATCTTTCAACAACAAGTTGGTAGTGGTGTTGAAGTCTTCATGGATGACTTTTCCACCTATGGAGCTACCTTTGAGCAAGCCTTGGACTGACTTGAGCATAAAGAGATGTGTAGAGACAAACCTACGGCTCAACTGGTAGAAGAGCCATCTCATGATCTAAGAGGGCATAGTATTAGGGAACTAAATTTGGCAAATAGAGATTGAGGTAGACCTAGAAAGGATAAGGATCATCCAAGGAATAACACGCCAACCAAAGATCATTAAAGATGTTCAGTCATTCCTTAGACACATTGGCTACTACCACTAATTTATAGAGAATTTATCTAGGATCACAAAGTTGTTGGTAGAGCTTATAAAGAAAGATGCACCTTTCATCTTGACCAAGGAATGTGAACATGCATTCCAATAGTTAAAAGAGAAACTTGTAGAAACACTAATCCTATGAGCACCAGACTACTTCATACCCTTCCATATCATGATAGATGCATCTAACTATGCTTTGAAAGTGGTACTCACATAGAGGGATGATAAGAAATGTCCATACTACATCCACTATGTGATTCGAAGTATTGTGGGAGCATAGTTAAATTACACCACCATGGAAAAAGAATTAATGGTAGTGGTGTATGCTCTAGAAAAGTTCAAGCACTATGTCCTTGGTTACAAAGTATTTGTTCATACGAACCATAGTGCAATCCACTTCCTCATGAATAAGCCAATGGTGAGCCCTCATGTCATACGATGGCTTGTGATCTTGTAGGAGTTCAATCTCACAATGATAGATTGAAAAGGGACCGAGAATGTGGTTGCTGATAACCTCTCTCACTTAAGATGGGATAATAAAGAGGAGGAGAGTCTACTCTCTAATTAGTTTTCAAATGAACTCCTCTTTACAAGAGCAACAAGTGAACAAATTCCCTCAAAAGCAACATGGTATAATGACATCCTCTCATATATTCTCACTTAGGAGATGCCACAAGACTTGGATTTTAGAAAGAAATAAAAATTCCTTCATTAGGTCAAATACTTCATGGAAATCAACTGACACCTATACAAGCTATGTGCGGATGGCCTAATTTGTTGGTGTGTCCTTGACGAAGATTAATTGCATGTTCTCCAAGATGCTCATGAAGGACCTTGTAGAGGCCATTATGTAGGGAGATGCACAACCATAAAAATCTTGATGGTAGGATACTACTGGCCTATAATCAGTAGGGATGCCTAGTAGTTTGTCAATTCTTGTGAACATCGTCAATGAGATGAGAGGATGACTGCTTACATGGAAGGTCCTCAACAATGACTTCACTCACTGGAACCTTTCAATATATGGGAGATTAACTTCATGGATCCCATCACACCCATTTCCAATGAAAAGCCATATATTATATTAGTAGTTAACTACTACACAAAGTGGGCAGAAGTAGCAGCCGTTACTGATTGTACATCATCCACTATTTCTAGATTCGTACAACAACATATTGTAAGTAGATTTGGGGTGCCACGTTCACTAATTTATGATAATGAAACTCATTTCACAAGTACCACTTTTAGAAAATTAATGTAATACTTTGGGGTTAAACATAAATTGACAACACCTTACCACCTCCAAGCCAATGATCAAGTAGAGGTAACTAACTAGGAGATTACAAAAATACTAATGCAAACTATTAGCAAATATAGGAAGGATTAGAGTACAAAACTTAACGATGCTCTTTGGGCTTATCGTTCAACTTGGAAACTTCCTATTGGTTATTCTCCCTATAAGTTAGTGTACAAAAAACTTCCAATGCTTATGATTCAATTTGAGCTTTGTACACTTTCAATAGTCTGCAATCTAAACCTTGACCTAAGTCTAGCACAAAAAAAAAAAGATTAATCATCCTAAATGTGCTAGATGAAAATCGATTGGTGGCCCTATCCTTGAATGAGGTGAATAAGACATTCATCAAGCAATGTCATGACCTCAAAATAAGAAAAGAAAAATTGCAATAGAAGATAAGGTCCTCTATTGGAATCATACACATGTACCCCAAAAGGAAAAATTCCAAACATTATGAAAGGGACCTTATATAATTGATCAAATCATTCCCTTTGGGGCCATGATAATGTACAAACTTGACAGCCCAAATAAAAAGTAGTTGGTCAACATCTAACAAGTAAAGCCTTTCCTTGAACCAAGATGGGCTAGTGTAAATACCACCTCAACAGATGGACAACCACATTCTATTTTTCAGATTTCCTCCTTCCAACTTAATCGTGGGGGAGATGGCCACCCATGCTAACCATCAACATGGCTTCTTAGTTTTTCTATTTTTTTCCATGTTTTTTTGATTTTACAAGTTATTTATTTTTCATTTTTTAAATTTTTCTAATTTTACACCATTATTAGTACCTTTGAACCTTTTTTTGATCATTTACACTTTCTTAAATATTTTACTTTGTTTTGTTTTGATTCAAGTGTGATATTTCCTTATATTTGCTAATGAAATTGCTTTATTGTCATAGGGCATAGTGCTATTGTTGCTATTTACTAATGATGGTTTGTGCTTAATGTTGTGATTATCGATGTATGGTTTCTATTTTTTAATTCTAATGTCTAATGAATTTGACATGGTTTATTTTCATATAATAGGTAGTGAGTCCACATCATTCGCCCATCCAATAAACTCTATGGTTTTCCTTGTTTTGGGAATTTGAGGTTCCTTCCATTAAAGAAACTTTTAATCAATTAGTGACCTTGGTAGTTTCGAAATTAGGAAGGATTCAAAGGTTTGTAAAGGGTGTGACTTCAAAGGGACTTAATACTCTTTGTACTCTTCTACTTACCTAAGTGCTTGAGTGTTTTTTCACGAACTTATTACCATTCCATACCAACCACTAATAGAAAGTCAAATAAGTCTTTGCATGGTGTGATTTTCATCAAAAATAAAAAATAAAAAAATGATGGGAATTCAAGGCACACACCTTAGACATGAATAAGTTCTTACATGGTGTGGTTCCCATTTCAAAAACAAAAAAACAAAACAAAACAAAACAAAATAATGAAAATTCAAAGCACACCTCTTGGATAAATAAACAGGCTACAAGCACTAGTTATGGTACTTGAATGACATGCACCTATGCTTGAAGGTCCCCTCTGACTAAGTCCCTCTTGCACACTTCCTACTTCTCTTTTCTTCTCTTTGTAGAATGGTGGTTTTCTTGTGAAAGCACTCTTGTGTCTCGAGTGGGTGAATCAATCTTAAAGTGGTGATGTGAAGTCACTAGAGGTGGATGGTTTTGGTTTGGACTAAGGATGGAACCTCTTGGGTTATTTAAACACAAATTCCACAAGGGTCTTCTCATGACCTCAATTTGGAACTCCATTCCACCTTCTCTATCATCCATCCATGCTACCATAGCTCACCTCATTACCATGTTCTATGTTATGCTCTATATCTTGGTTTGATGTATTAGGATTCTTGGGCAGATTCTTTCAGGTTGATCATTAACTTTTCATGATCATTAAATCGACTATGGAGCCCATGAACCCCTTAGTTGCAGTTATGCAAGGGTAAAAGGGGCATGAGCCTACCATGGGGAGGATCCACTTGCATAGCTCTTAGTCTGGTTAGTTAAGATCCCTTACCTTTGGCATCGCTACAATCCTATCTTTTGCATATTCCATTGAGTATTCTGCTTAGTGCTCCTTAATATTTCATTTCATTCATCCACTAAATTCATATTTCCTCCATTTTTCCAACTTTATGAGCTTCAACACCCTCTTCTCATGTTTTTATACTATTCTTGGTCTTTTAAGCTTTCTTTTGACCCAAATTTTATTCAAAAATTATTTGTATTTTGAAAGTTTGACCAAAGTCAATGGTCATCAACGATGGTCAATAACTACATCGACAAGGCCTTGTTGATTCAATTGACCACATCCATGAGGCCTTGTCGATGAGGCCTCATCAACATAGTGCTTACATCCTATATATACCGTTGAGCAATTAAGAATTTTTGACATTTGCCTCATAATACACAGGGAGTTTTTCAAAGCCCAAAACCTTCCAAAGCTCATAACTTCTCAACCATTTGTCCACATCACTCAATGTTTTGATCCTGCACTTACCAAAGGTAAGATCTTTATCATGGGGGCCACAAACCTTAAGATTTCTAATGAAAATCGATGAAATTTTTTGAAAAGTTTTCTAACTCTCCAAAGGTTTAACAACATATAAACATCAAATTTTTCAACAATTAACTCTTCCAACAACCTTTGAGATGATTTATTATTGATAATACATAAATAAATGTTAATTGGATTAATTAAATCAGCCATAATCACAACTTAGCCAAAGTGTAACTATCTTTAAGAGATAAAGGTATTCCAATTGCTTTAAGGTTACATAATAATTGCTAATCCATGGCCTTATTGTGATTACAAATGGCATCAAAACAAAAATGGTTGCAGGAAGGAGAACCCTCACAACCACAGGAGAAGAAACCTAGAGCTAGAAGGGGCCAACAAGAACAAAGCCAAGAACTACTAGAGGCATCCCATGTAATGGGACCTCTTCATGAGGAGCTCAAAGTGGAATCTGTCCAATAGATTCCAGAAGAAGAAGTGCCTACAAAATAATCACAATGAGGAGAAGTGCCTATACCCATGCCAAGGATTAAGGTCATTTTGACTCAAGCTTGCCTTGATATCATCAAGTCCTAAGAAATTCAACAATCCATTCTTTAAGAGATCAACTTCAGGCCATCTTTGGAGAAAGCTCCAGAGGATGTCAAGACACAATTGTAAGCCTCTCCCATGTGGCCAATCATCATGTCTAGTGGGGAATGGTACATGGAAAAAACATATCTCTTTTGGAGTAGCCAAAGGCTAAGGTTTGTTGTCAAAATTAAGGACATTCATGTATCCTACTTTGCAGAAGCTATCACATAGGCACTTGGGTTTCCTGATATCAGAACATAGTTGGGAAAACTGTCCACAACAGGTGATCCTAAGGTTAAGAGAGAGTGGACCTAGCAATGCTACAGGGTTAACCATAAGGAGTATGGTGTGCTTACACTAGCAGAGTGAATTTATTTCAAAATTGTGGCATATCACCTCAATCCAATGGTGAGGCTAAGTAAGGTAACTACCTTCTCCACACAAGCATGCATCGCTCTAAGCAAGAAATTTCCTATCAACCTTCCATAGCTAATCTAGTTATAGATTGAGAAGTACTTTGAGGAAAAAAAACATGGAAGTAAGACCTTGCCATTTCCATGCCTCATTAGGATACTCTATAAGATGACAAGCATCATTTGGTACTTCAATGATACCATTAAGCATGTGTCTTTGGCTTTATGGTCAGAAATCATGAAAGATAAAATGCTAGTAAGGACCTAAGAAGAGGAGCAGCTACCACCACCACCCACTCAACAAACAACACTGGAGGCCTATGTAGCCAATGAGCATCTGTGCAAAATCTAAAAATAGCTCTCAAGGGAATAAGAGAAACATGCAAGAATGAGTGGGGTAGATCCATTTGTGTATCAACTGGCAATGAGTCACCTTAATGAGGAGGCCCAAATAGTTAGCTAGATGGAGAGGGGTGGTCTGATTTTCTCTATCCAACAAATGTAGCTACCTATGAGGTTAGATCCCAATGCTCAAGAGGTGACAATGTCATTATCACAACACCATCTATTCCTTGAAATCTTTGGGAATGCCACTTCTTTCTTGGTGTGGTTGGAGGAAGGTGAAGGAGCAACTATCTTGGTGATGTAGTGCCAAGGGTAGGAAACAATAGTTGAAGTGGTCATGTCATTGAAGCAGTTCATGTCCTCCATTGAGAGGGTCTTGTTTTCTTTGGCTAAGCAATTCATGTCCTGGTTGATCCTTATTAATTATTCTCACATTTTCTAGAAATTCTCCTTGAGAAAATTATTTTGTTTTATGATTATGGTTGATCAAAGATTCTCAGTAGTAAGGTGTTTATTGTCTTCTTGTAAGGCCTTGAGTGCTTTGACATGTGCATACGTTTGTGCTTGTGCCTTTGAAGCATCCCAATCAGCATGTCCGAAATGACTCTAGCTAGTCAACTGAGATAAATTGGGATAGATCCCACTGTGCAACTTGTAGGGTGAGGAACTTCTCTTGGAGTTTTTTCAACTCATCCTTTGCATGTTTGACCCTAACCTCCACCATGACCAACTTTCCTTTTGTGGAGATGAGGTCTGATTGTATTGTTGTGACATCTTGTGGGATGTCAAACAAGGACATCATCACTTGTCCTGTTTGCAATAACTAATCCAAAACATCCTCATGATCTGCAAGAGTCATTGAGGAACTGGCTAAGGTTTGAGCATCACATGCTCCTGTGAAATCTATCATTAGCATAGCAAGGACATTGAATGATTCTTTGATGTGATCTACAACCACTTTTGCTACTCCAACTAAATCTTGGTGTTGCATGACCACTACTATGGTGCCTTCACCAGTTTCTAATTGCACTTGAAAAGATGCACCATTTCTAGAGATCTGTTATGACTAAGGTGATTCCCCTCCTCTTGTTTGTATAGAAACCTCAACCTGTGTGTGATCAATTGAGACTATGGATTGTACGACATCATCAATGATCTTGAATAGAGTTGCCTCATCATGACATCCCCAACTAACTATTTTTGTAATGGCCTTGAGGTGGCTCATTGAAGGTTGATAATCCTGTGGCAGTGGAAGTGGTTGGTCTTGTTGGCTTATGGGCTATGTGTTGGGCCCTGCTTCCTATTGTTGACTGGGCCTCATGTCCAAAAGTTGGCTAGGCCCTATAGTTTGAGGTGTAGTAGGCCTAAACATGTGCTCTTGCTCAGGCTCTAGTGTCTCAGTAGCATCTTTCCTTAGTGCTAGTGGCTTTAGTAACTTAGCATACGAGGAATTTTGAGCTTTTCTAGGGATGGCATTGGTGTACCCCAGAATTCCAACATAGTAGCATAGCTTCTTGATTAGGTAGGGAAAAGGCAATGCAAACTTCCCTATCTTACATTCTTCAAACCACCTCAATATTTTTGTGAGATATAGATGGGGTAGGTTGGCATCAAACTTGCCCATCAAGATGGCACTTCCTCTAGCTACATAGGTGGAAATCCAATTCAATTCTTTTGTTGGAAAAATGTGATAGCTGCCAATTTTGAAATAATTATCTCTTCAAGTGTGAGCTCCCCATATGTTTTATCCTCCTTACCGTACACCCTTTTAAACCATATTTTTTGTGCATTAGCATTAGAGCGAGTGGATAGGTGAGCAACCTTTGGCCCTATATTCGGAAGGTTCAAAACTTCTGAAATGGCCTTAGTAGAGAAATTGATTGAAATCCCACCAATATCAGCAGCTTCTTCCCTATTATGCCAAAATTGAGACATCTCCCCTAAGTACCATTCACCATTGTTTGAGAGAACAGGCCATAGTGGAAATCCTTTAAGTTGATATCTAACTAACTCAAGGGAAAATTTGGTAAAGGGTCCAAAATTGAGTTCCAAAATCACCATAGCTAACATGGACCTTTCCTGAATCACCTGAATGCATTTCAAGGACAATGTGAGATGTTGTCCCTGTTCAGGTGTCTTACCTTCTCCACCTTTGGCATCCCTAGATTGTGTAGTAATAGGGGGCTCTTGATGAATGTTGAATGATTATGCCTCCTTCTCTACATGTTCTATGAGAGGCACTTAGGCTCTACCTCTCATTGGTTCATTTGGATGCACCTTGAGAGGATCCTTCTTGTTGTCCTCATTTAGGGGCCATTTGTAATCACACCAAGATCAATTGTTAGTAAGGGTTTTTAACAAAATTTGATTATCTTAAACCTTACTCATTGCCATTAATAAATTCATTTCTTGTCTAGTGTGATCTCAAAGTTAGAAAATTTCAAGAAAATCCCCCTAAAAGTTTTGATATCAGGCCCAATTTGATCAGGTGTTTCCAAAAATAATTTTCATGGTTTGGGTGAAGAAATAAAATGAATTTGGCATATTTTTTTAGCATTTCTTAAGGTCACTTATCCCTTATGATATCCCTTGGGCAACAACAAATTTCAAAAAAGTTACATGCAACTTGGAGCATACCCTTCCCTCATGACTAAGTTAAACACTATGGGTTCAAGCAGGTTCAATCAAAAAGAGAATTGGAGCATTAATGAGCAAGATATTGATGTTTCAATGATAAGTGCTTAGAGTATTAAAATTTGTGGAAGAAAATTGCAACAACTCCCCTCGTGTGAACAGTTGAAAATGACATTGACACACACGAGGGGGTGGGGGGGGGGTCCATATATATAGATTTTATAGATGCGATATCACGTACATGCTAGTGTGGACTCAATATTGCATCGCTTTCAAAATAGGTTACTTGCCAAAATTGATAAATTTTTGAAGTTTCACGGCCAAGAATGAAGGATGGAAGGTAAATTTGAAAGATCTAGAGTAACTTTGAGTAGACCTAAAGGCACCAAAAGTGTAATGAAGTGGAATTATACAATGAAGTTCATAAATAGGGTGAGGAAAAAGGACATGTAGTGGTGCATATGAACATTTGGATGGAAATGATGATAAAGGAAAGAATAAGTTCAACAATGCAGTACTTGGAGGATATAAGATGATGTGGTTGTGTGTGATGAGTGCAAATTACAAAAGTTACGCAAGTGGGTCCTTCCCAAAGTAGGTTCCTACCTATCATGCCCTTACGTAACCACACCTTAAAATGTTCATAGGCACTAGAAGGGTTAAATGCAATCTGCACTAGTGCAACAAAACACACATGTGTTGAATACCATTGTGATGAGGTATGAGTTCTATGCCACACAAGATGCAAGTTAGAAATACTTGGACAATGGGGTGAGATGAATCATAGAAAAGATTGTAGGGATCAAGATGTGAGGTAACTTACCCTAGACACAGTGAATACAAAGTGTTGTATGTGATTAAGGTACCATTATCCTATTGCTCCAAGATCACAACCAAGTCCATACCTTTGATCAGTGACATCACATTGTTTCATCCCCATGATAGACAATCATAAGAGCATCACAACAATAATCACCTAGCATTTTGCACAAGGGAGGAATGATTTGAATTTATTGGTGGCACGTTTTTCTTGATATTTTTTCTGTCATTTTTTCTTCTTTCTTTTCTTTGTCTTCTTCTAGCCTCTTTGGCACTCTGTCTTTTCCAAAAGTGATTTGGAGAAGCTGCCAACCTTCAGGCATGGGTGCATGTCTTTTTAGTGGAACCCCCTAGTACAACATTGAGTTCCTTTATTGATTACCTTTATCACAACTCTGACTTCCATTTTTCGTTAGATCTACAAGGATCTTAGTACAACCAAGCTGCATAATAGCATCTACAAATGTCACCAAAGGGAACCCACAAGTCCCCTTGATGTCACACATTTTCCATTCCCACTTACTTTGTCACTCTTTACTCTGGGCATCATGAGTACAAAGTTACTTTAGGTTTTAATGATAACAAGAATATCATCATACCCAAAGTAGAACCTTTTATTAATAGAATGGGTGGATGGGTGTTGTGGGCTCACTATCCAAATAATTAGTCACCTAGGACTTGATAGCATAGAACAACACCTCAATTGATAAGTCACATGAGTATTTTATTCATAGATGAGATTACTCTCAAAAAAGAGAGAACAACAAATTGAAAGTGAAAAATGGGAAAAACAAAAAAATATAAAATCAAAGAAAAGGAAAACAAAAAAATTATAAAATCAAAGAAAGGGAAAAACATTTACTAATTCTACTTGTTAGAATGGGGGATATCCCCCATGACTAAAACTTTGAGCATGGCTAGAATTAATATTGGAAAATGTGGATCCATGCATGTTGGAAATATTGGAGTCTAGTCATAGCCAAATGACTAGGTGTCTTTTGATGTGGTGGCAGGAATGTACCCAAATTGGGATTCACACACTTGATTAAAGTAGGCATAGTGGGGTAGATTATAAGCTATGGTCATGGAATAAGAAGCTAACCCACTATGACACCCGTGACTACAAGAAGGTGTGCAAGGATCGATATGTCTCTTCACATTATTATATTCATTGGCTCGTGGGAGAGAACATGGGTTGATAGTACTCAGGAGAATGATAATGATGAGGTGAAGTAGAGGATGTTGATCCAATTGGAGAAATAGGGTGTTAAACATAATGAGAGCTTGGTTTCAGATGGTATGAAGGGTGTGGCTAGTTTGATGGTGCCCTCCCCCATGACAGGTGCTTTTGCCACTGTGGTTGAACATGGTACTTTTGTATGAAATCATTTAGTAGCATTCCTCCCGAATGCTCATGTAAATGTAATAATAGTGGGCACTAACCTTTGGGGTGATCGTATAGGCAAACAACACATTGATACATATGATTTGCAATTGAGCTCTTATCCTTATTTGTTTCAACCCTTCTTTTCAATTGTCGAATGGTGTTTTATCCTATTTCTAAGTTTGGCATCCTCTATTTGTGTTGGTCGTCAGAGTGATCTTGCATGATTACACCTTTAATAATGTTTGAATATTTTTTACATTTCTCATGTACCCATTCCATCATCTTATTGATCTTTGCCTCAATTTCATCTAATGATTTTAGTATTGGCAAAGATGGAGATTCCACCTCCTTGAGGTGAGTTGAATTCTCCTCTTCATGATTACGGGCCTTTGCTATTTTGAGATTTTGGTCCTGTTGAGAACTTTTAACATTCTCCCATTTGGCTATTTCTCCTTCTTCTTTTTCTACCTACTTAATAAGCTCTTGTAATTGGTGTGTTTGTAGCTCATATAGTTGACCTAGGGCATACATCCCAAGGGTTTTCCTTGTTTCATTATGGAGCCCACCCATGATGCGATACATTAGCCTTTCCTCAAAGAACCCATGGCCTAGGAATTTATTTAACAATGAAGAATATCCTTCTAAGGCCATGTCCAAGGTTCCATGTTGCCCTTGTTTCCATCCTTGTATTTGTATCCTCAAGGTAGACACTCTTGCATAGGTTTGATATCTTTCATTGAATAGTTCTATCATTGTTGGCCAACAGTGAATTGATTTTAGCTTTAAAGACCTGTATGATACTTTTGCTTGTCTAGCGAGTATCATAGGAAAGAGCTTAACTTTTTTCCATCCATTATCAATATTGTTCCATGCACAGGCTTCATAGAAGGCTTGTAAATGATGTTATGGATCTAAATCATAGCCTCTTGAAAACTTGAAAAAGTTGTTTAAGTCAAGCTTTGGTAGATGACTTTCCTTATGATGTCTGCAAGATATTTGAATAGCCTCTGTTATATGAATTAGGCTCTTAGTGGCTAGAAAGTGTTCATCATCACTCAGTAGGCTATGAGTTTATGAGTTGTGATGATGTTTCCTTTGTTCATATTGGCATTTTTAACTTTCTCGTGGATTTGAGTTTTATTCCTACGCCGACCCCTTGAGAGATAGTCATCCATGTCATGGCCTAACGTTGAAGAAGTAGAGGAAGAGAGAGAACTAGAGGACTCATCATGACTTTTATAAGTTCCCCAATCATCCCCTGATGTACTCCTACTAACCATTGAGAAGGTCCTAGGCCTTATGGATCCCCTCATTCTATTGGATGTCCCATTCTCACTAAAAGTGTTTGAGTTGGATGACAAGAGTCCTTGAGTATTGTTGGGGTATTCATGAATATATGAAACTCCTGCATAAGGTTGAGTACTCCAAGCTTCTTCTTCATCATAAATTGCATTGGTTCTTCAATGAATTAATTTGCTAATTGTTTCGTTAACATTATCTTATGAGAGAGACATTTTTGTGAATTATGTGTGACTTAGTTGAAATTAATCTCTTTTCTAATAGATATATCGTTAATACTTTGTTACAATAATCTTGTATGATATAACTAACCTAGATTACTAGCACTCTCCCTAGCAATGGCGCTAATGATGATTGGCTAAGTACCCATACACTCAACCATATGAATACGAATGTGTACACACGATTCGGTCAGACTCCACAAATGGACTAGTTGTGGCACCTAGATAGTTACACGTTGATCGTAGTTCGCTGTCTTCTCACCTAGACTAGTATTTGCTTGTCACGTATGATTTAGTCTAGAGTGAGGTGTATGATGTGATTTCTAACACTAGGCTACTCCTAGAGACAATGGAAAATAATCTTGATTAAACTAATAAGCAATATGAAGTAAAATCTACACTAGCTTAAGTGCGATGAGCATCTATCCTTAATCATCTGTATGCATCTTGGACTTTGTGTACTACTTCTAGGATTACCAAGCACACATTACTTAAGCATTACTAGATACACTACTAGGTTACCAAGTAGTTACACTTAAATGTTTGTGATTAAGACATACTCATTACGCATTAACAACAGAAATAGTAAATGAAAATAAAGAAACATAAACTAAGAAAACAATAATTAATAATTAATAATTAAAGTAATTAAAAGCTAAGTGAATGCTACAATGATGGAGTAATCTTGATCTTTATTGCTGATTGTGTGCATGTCCAAGTACGTCACACTTGAACAAAGGTTCGATACAATTACAATAATGACACTGTGGGCATGCACATGGGAAAGAATGGAAAACTAACTGGAAACTGACAAAATGACTCTACTCTAAAACTTACCAAAAGACTCCTTTCTTATGCACCTGAATGCTATATTTATATTCCTACATAGGAATCACAATACCATGTATTCGATATCATTATCCAGGCTGCGATATCCTGTACCTGATATTTAGTATCCGATATCGGGGCCTAGCAAACCATGATTCATCAATTGTTTTCCATGTATGATCCCCTTGCCCTTGTGCATTTCAATATGAAGATATAAATATAGAAGGCATAGATTGTCTTGGAACAAATATATTAGCATTATGGATAAGAATATTATTTAGTGTTACCAATAGGTGCTTAGAAAAAACAAGTAATAACTAATTTCATTGAAACCACTTAGGAACCCCTCTATTTAAAGATGGAAACTCTGATCATGCATATCATTAAGCATGAGTATTTCATTTAGCTTGTTGGTATGTGGGAACTACAATGCATAAATCTTGTTATTTTTACATCTACTTAACTCAGTTTTCTTCCCAATATTGCACTTGTAATTTTTTTTAATTTTTGTATATCTTTTCTTACATATTTTTCAACAATTTTTTCTTGAACTTTACAAATTTTTTCAATAATTTTTTAAATCATCTATGCCAATGAAAGTTATTTTTTAACTTCTCTTAACCTCAAAATTATCCAATGAATCTAATTTTTTAGTGGATTTGATATTTTTTTCAACAAAATTGATTTTTTTCAGCATATCTAATTTCTCTTTAGCAGATTTGATTTCTTTAGAATTCTCCTATGAGGTATTCTATATTACTTCCAACTTCCTCCACCAATGTTGAAATCCCTACTTCTTTTATTGATGTATTTTGATATAGAAAGATATTTCTATATATTTATTGTAGAGTTTACATAGTTTCCTTATAATTCATATTTCATTGAAATCTCATCAACTTGATTATTAAATAATTTTGGATAGTAAATTATGTATTTTTAGGATCTAGGTTGAGTCGTTTGTGGTTGAAATATTTTTATATTATATTTTCATGGACAATTTAGCTATTTTTTCAAGTTTTGACATTCCAAAATGCATAATTCTATAGTTAAATCCATTTTAAGAAAATCTAGTTAATGCTTTTAATGTTTGGTGGCTCATAGGATCCACAAGGATCAAAAAGATCATTTTTACACTTTTTTTTGTTTAACTACATAACTTTGGAAATGATATCTTTATGTGCATTTGGACCAAGTCATGACTTATGATACTAGTTGTGATGGTTATTGTAGTAAATCATAATGGCCATCACACATGTGGAATAAAGAGGGTGTGACAAATGGAAAATATAAAAGATGAAATATTTTTGATAGGAAAATGTCATTTTTCACATTTAACCATCTTTGGAGCCTAGAATGTTAGCATTAATGACAATTTAACTATAAAAACATTAGAAAAAGATGTGAGGAGAGAGAAAGAACTGCTACTTAACATTCTCACTAAAAATTGAATAATTCCAGGTTGATTTATGATTAATTAATAATTTTTTAATATTTGAAAATCATGGAAGAAATAATTGTGTAGAAAAATCAGATTGCACAAGTAATCAAAGTACAGAATGCGGAAGCAAATGGAACTGACCTCTAGCCATTGATGCCTTCGATTAATCTTGTTCAGATTCTTCTTTCACATTGATGCTCTACAATGATGGTGTATGAAACCTCCAAGCATTTGTGAAAGGAACCTAAATTGTAATCCTGCTGTGATTCGTGGTGCTTCCATCAAGAACGAATTTATAGGCCATAGGATCAGTTATCATAAGAGACCCAATGTCCACACGTAAAAATGCATTACTGGATATGGATACCACATTGATGTGTTAACCAACTCATAAAAACATGTTAGTGGGTATGGTGGCCACTTTCATGCATTAACTAATGCATACAATGTGATAGTGGGTAACACATGCTACAATCTCCCACTTTGTCTTCCTATTTAATCAAGTCTAAAGTTCAAGAAATAAGTACATGAATCATGGTGATAGTTCCTCTTAATGTGAGTTTTATCTTCCATGTATTATAATGCATTATCTCTCAAATGTAATTCCTTATATGGTAACTTAACTTTATGAATAAACCTAATGTTCATTCTAGGTCTTGCCATATGTGTATTTTCTCTAATAACTATATGCACAACCATATGAGAAACTAGCATAAGTGAATAAGAGTTTCATTAAGACTATAAGTTTTACAAACAAAGAATTACATTATGGAATCAAGTCCCATCCAAACTACATGATCCTTAAATGACTTTGGTGGCATTCCTTTTGTCAAAGGATCAACTATCATTAGTTCAGTGCTTATATGTGCAATGACCACTTTGTTTTCCTTAATGTGTTCCCTTATGGTTAAGTACTTGATGTTGATGTGTTTACCTCACCTACCACTCTTATTATTATTAGCCATAAAGATAGTAGTTGAATCGTCACAAAACATTCTTAATGGCTTAGATATAGAATCCACAATTCTAAGCCCTAATATGAAACTCTTTAGCCATACACCATGTGAAGTATGCTCAAAACAAGAAACAAACTCTACCTCTATGGTGGAAGTAGCAACCAAAGTTTGCTTTCCACTCTTCTAGTACATAGCTCCTCCAGCTAGCATAAAGACATGACCAAATGTTGATTTCGTGAATCAACACAACCAACAAAGTCTAAGTCAGAGTAGCTAGTCACCTCCAAGGAGTCAATTCGTTTATACATAAGCATGTAGTCTTTTGTACCTCTAAGCTACCTCATCACTTTTTTTGCAACCCTCTAGTGGTCAATACCTTGGTTACTCTGATATCTACCCAACATTCCCACAACAAATGCACTATTAGGTCTTGTGTAGACTTTAGCATACATAAGGCTTCCAACGGTTGAAGCATACAGAATGTTGCTCATTTGACTTTTCTCTTAATCATTCCTAGGGCACTGGTTCAAATTAAACTTGTCACCCTTCACAATGGGTGCTATACTTGGTGAACAATCTTTCATCTGAAACCTCTCTAAAACTTTATTGATATAGGTTTCCTGTGATAGTCCCAGAATACATCTAGATCTGTCCCTATCGATTTGTATGTCAATGACATAAGATGCCTCACCTATATCCTTCATGTTGAAATTCTTAGAGAGAAAATGTTTCACCTTGTATAGAAATCCACTATTATTGATTTTAAGAAGGATATGATCCACATATAGAACAAGGAAATAGATTTTACTCTCACTGACCTTTTGGTATATACATTGATCCATGATGTTTTCTTCAAAACCAAATGAAGTGATTATATCATGGAATTTTAAGTACCATTTATGGGAGGCCTATTTCAATCCATATATGGATTTCTTGAGCTTGCATACCAATTGCTCACCATCGCTAGAGAAAAATCCTTAAGGTTGTTTCATATAAACATCTTCCTCTAGATCACCTTTAAGAAAAGTTGTTTTTACATCCATTTGATGTAATTCAAGATCAAAATGGGAAACCATGCCATGACAACATGGATGGAGTTCTTCTTAGATACAAGAGAAAAGGTCTACTTGTAATATATTTCCTCTTTCTGAGTGAACCCTTTAGCAACAAGTTTGGACTTATATCTTTCAATGTTTCTCAATGAGTCTTTCTTAGTCTTGAAGATCCATTTGCATCCAATGGCTTTTACACCATCAAGCAACTTGACAAGATCCTAGACTTCATTAGATGACATTGAGTTCATTTCATCTTTCATGGCATCATATCACAAGTTAGATTTTTTAAAACTCATGGCTTGTGAAAATTTTTCGGGATCATTTTCAGCTCCTATGTCGTAGTTAGATTCCTATAGATACATCATATAGTCACTAGGAATTTCTGGTCACCTTACTCTAGTAGATCTTCTTAATGTTGGTTCATCATTCTCTTGAGGATCATGATGTTTAAGAAGATGTTCAATAAGTTTTGGTATCTATTGTTCAGTTGGATCTACTACTTATTGATCAGCAATTTATGGAACTTCAATGACTAGTTGTTGTTCAATATGCATTTGTACTTTAGGCGTATTGTGCACAGCAATAAACTTATCATTTGAAATAGTGGGTTGAGTGTCTGTATGATCTATCTCAAGAACAATGTTCCAAGATCTATTTCTCCCACAAATCAAGTCATTCTTAAGAAATTTAGCATTCCTTGATTCCACAAACCTAGCAGTATGTGATGGACAATAAAATCTATATTCCTTAGACCATTCAACATATCCAACAAAATACCCATTTATGATCCTTATGTCTAGCTTCTTTTCTTGAGAATTATAGACTCTTACTTTAGATGGGCATCCCCAAATGTGTATATGTTGCAAACTCAATTTCCAACCTTTCCATAATTCAAATGCTGTCTTAAAGACAACCTTGGTTGGAACTCAATTTAATATATACATCGGCGTCTTGAGAGCTTTAGTCGACAAAGACTTAGAAAGCTTGAAGCTACTAAGCATACTTCATGCCATGTCCAATAATGTTCGATTTCTTCTTTCTACCACACCATTCTAATTTGGAAAACTAGGCATAGTGTATTGGGCAACAATCCCATGCTCTTGAAGAAACTTAGCAAATGAACCAGGTGCTTGTCCATCATTAGTATATCTACCATAGTATTTACCACCTCTATCAAATCTCACTATCTTTATTTGCTTACCACATTGTTTCTCTACTTTAGCCTTAAACACCTTAAGGGAATCTAAAGCTTCACTCTTGTTATGAAGCAAGTAGAGATACATATATCATGAGTAATCATTAATAAAGGTAATGAAATATTTTTGACCATACACATCCATATCTGGACTACAAATATCTGTATGTATGATCTCTAATATGTTTGAACTCCTCTTGCCATGTTTCTTTGACATATTGGTCTATGTCCCCTTTATGCAGTCCACACAAGTGTCAAAGTTAGCAAAATCTAGAGTACTAAGTACTCCATCATTTACTAGTCTCTTTATTCTCTCAATAGAGATATGTACTAATCTGTGATGCCATAACATAGAGGATTTTTCATTCATAACACATCTCTAAATGCCAGCATGAACATGCATAGAAATATAAGAAATTCCATTTTGGAAATTAGTTTTTGAAAAGACCATCTATCAATGTACCATTTCTAATAAGTTTAGATCTATAATATAAACTAAATATAGTGTCTGAAAAATTAAAGAAAAATCCCACTAATACAAGCCTTGAAATAGAAATTAAATTTCTTGAAAACTTGGAATATAAAATATCTTTTCCAATTCTAAAACAAAACCACTACTTAAAACTAATATGCATGTTCCAATTGCCTCCACATGTGAGTGCATCTTGTTGCTTGAATAGATACATGACTCACTTTCCACTGGCTTCCTTAGGTTTTTCAACCCTGAAAGGAATTGGTAACATGAATTGTAGAACTAGAATCAATCCACCATGTGTCATAGCCAACATCAACCATATTAGATTCAAAACAAACAAGTGAGAGTTGAGTACTCTTCTTTTCAAACCATTTATGATATTTAGAATAATCATTCTTTATGTGCCCTTTCCTTTTGCAGAGAAAACATTTGGATTATTTCTTGATATTAGCTTATGTAGGCAATTTTACCTTCCACTTGCCTTTAGATTGTTCTTTATTCTTTCCTTGTGTAGCCAGATGCACACTCTCTTTTTCTTCCATAGCAAGTCTTCCCTCTTCTTGCATACACATGGTCATTAGTTCATTAATTGACCATTTGTCCTTATGTGTGTTATAAGAAATATTAAAGGGTTCATACCATGGTGGGAATGTGTTTAAGATATAGTGCACAAAGAAAGATTCTGACATCTCAACCTCAAGTGTTTTTAGTTTAGCTGCTATATCCCTCACTTGCATGATGTGCTCATGCACACCATGAATTTCAGTGAGCTTGATGGATGAGAACTTCATTATCAAGGTGTTGACCAATGCCTTGTCCGATGACTCAAATTGTTCATTGATGGCCTTTAATAAAGTGTGCACATTGTCATACTATTCCAGTGAACCATGCACACCAACCAAGATCTTGGTTTTATGAACATGACACAGAGGCGATTAGGTTGCTCCCATTTTTCATAATTATCGATATCATCCAGATAGTTGATTGTTGTAACAACAAGTGGTTCATCCTTATGGATAGCATAATCAATGTCCATTCAACCTAAATGAAGAAGAATTCTCTCCTTCCACACCTTATAATTATCACCCTTTAATTCAGGAATGTCACATTTAAAATCAAAGTAGCTTACAGGTTGTACAATTACATAATTAAACATGCTTATGTCACTAAATTTGAGGTTAAAATACCATAATACACGTTTACCAATGTAAATTGTGAAAAATATGAATCAAATGACATAAAATTGCCTATGGGCTAAATTTTAATTCAAACAGATTCATATATCCTTATGTTGAAACTATTAAGTTATATTCCTTTTCTTAATCTCAATGGGTAAATTAAGAAAAATAATTTAACATATCATCCTAATTAATCATATTAAATACAATAAAAATTCCTATGGGATAAAATTTGTCATATAACATATGATTAATCACGATTTTGTCTACCACATGTGATCCAAAAGCTCTGAGTACATAATTTTGCATAATTAAAGATGTTGTGGCTACTCTCTAACTGTACAAAATTATATAGATTACTAGTTATAATTCATATGTAAAAAATGATGCATACATATACAAAAATATCCATAAAATTGATAAATTACCAAATTTAACATGGTATAAACATAATTTTATCAACTATTCTAGCCCAAGGTGCCCAGGTGGAGGCCAAAGCTTCAAAGAAAACCCTATAGAATGATGCTAATTCATTGGCTGAGATGAAAAACACCAGAACTCATAAATGATGAATGCTAGATATGCAATTTGAAATGAAAAGAGTGCATACATAATTCACAAATCCAACTATGCGTAGAGGGAATAGACATTTGTTAGCCTTAAAACTGCTCAAGTTAAACCAAATCGTTATACAAAACCCAAAACTAAAGGAGGTATATATGGAAAGTAGGAAATCTATGTCAACATTGCAAGCTATCATTTTTGTGTTTAACCTTTGAAACTATTTATATAATGACAAGCTATTACAGGCCAACAATGCAAACAATAGATTGTCGCATGAAGAAAAATTGCAAACAACACAACAAACAATAGGTTGTCGCATGAAGAAAAATTGCAGTAGACAAGCTCTCCAAAACAACAAAAGAAAACATTCTCATTGCCACAATAGTAATGGTTTGTATTTTATAGATTTACGGTGCACAACAATGTAATAAAATGTGAGAGTGAAATCTCTTTCACCAGGAAAAAACCAAAAGTGAGTGATCTCCCTCACACTACAAATCATAGAAATATTTAAAAAATGGTTTTTCCAAATTGTAGCATCGTCAAAAATTGCATTAAGACAGAGATCTAATGCTTTTATACCAAATATAAGAAATAATTATGTAGAAAGACCAGATTGCACAAGTAACCAAAGAACAAAATGCGAAAGAAAATGGAATTAACCTCTAGCCATTGATGCCTTCGATTAATCTTCTTTAGATTCTTCTACAATGATGGTGTAGGCAACCTCCAAGTGTCTGTGAAAGGAACTTGAATTGCAATCTTGCTATGATTCGTGATGCCTATGTTCTCCCATCAAGAATGAATATATAGGCCACGAGATCAGTTATCATAAGAGACCTAATGCCCACGCATAAAAAATGTGTTACTGGATATGGAGACCACATTGATGCATTAACCAACTCATAAAAACGTGTTAGTGGGTATGGTGGCTACTTTCATGCATTAACTAATCCAAAAAACCCATTAGTGGGCATGGTGGCTAGTTTCATGTATTAACTAACCCATAAAACACAATCGTGGACATGGTGGTCACTTTCATGCATTAACTAATGCATACAACGCGTTAGTGGGTAATCCATGCTACAAATCATTCCAACGTGAAGAGAACTTAGCCTCTCATAGGTCAACAAATAATTTTGGGGATAAATGGTTAGTTTACAATAAATCAAATAATGAAGTGTTGAGAGAATGTGTTTTTCTGACACTCCCTTAGGAATGATGCATTATGTATACCATGTTTGTGATAAAATATATGGATCATTATTGTTTAGTTGAGTTTATTAGACATATTCATAGAGTTAGTAGAAAGGAGTGTATTGGTTGACATGTTAGGAACCTAATCCATTCTTGGCATCTTTTCTCAATCAAAAGGTTTTTATCATACATTTTTACATTTGCTAGCACTAGTTAAAAATGAAAACTAATAAAAGACTTGCAAGCATGGTAGGATGGATATATATGAAATCTAGTACCATGGTAAGATAATAATTCCAAATTAATGTAAAGAATAATGAATATAACTCACATTTGAAACTAAGCAAAGGTGTTAACTTTTGCAAAGTACTTGGATAGTGGTGGCGGGAATTATTGGCTTGTTATGCTCACATGTGGTATGCTTGGTTGAGATATTATTATGTTTGGTGCTTGAATGGTTATTTCATGATAATGATTTATGAAGCTCATGTACCCTTTTTCATCCACCCCAACTCCATGGAAGTTGTCCATAGATTACATAGGGAATGCTTATAATATATACCTTACTCAATCTTGTAATGATATCCCTCTTTCACAATTAAGGAGACAAGAGTTAGAGGATTTGATGAATCAAATAAAGCCTAGTTGATCCTAGATGTAATTTGTGATCACCAATATTTAGAGATACAATTAAGCATATAAGATTTGATGATTAACATTAGATTGGGATTTGTTTCTTTTAGTTTATGTTGGTTTTAGTATGTTATTGTCATTATGTTTTTCAATATGATCTTAGATGTTTAATTTAGTACTATGGGGTGTTGGAACCCAAAATAATTGAAACATAGGTACACCCCAAGATTTATAGAAGTTTATAACTTGGTGCTACCTAGTAGAATCAAACCTTTGACTTGGGGTTTAATTTAGATCATGATTTGTAGATTATATATTAGATGATTAAATTACTTATTAATAAAGCTTTATAAGCTATATTCGACTCTTTCTATTGTGACTTAAGTTAATGTCATTTATTAATTATGTATTTCACATTTAAGTAATAACTTAGTCATAGGGTAAAATTCACTTTTGAACTCTGCAACCTTTTAGTTAATTGTGTTTCTTTTATGTGAGTATAGCCCAATGGAGCCTATTAATTTACATGAAACAAAAACTTTTACTAGTTAAAATCCATAGAGGTTTGTATGATTTACCTTTATATCTTGGCATGTTTTTTACTTTCATACTTTTATTGTAGGTCTAGGATTGGGGGTGCAACATTGTGATATTCAAGCTGAAGGTTGATAGAGTAGATGGTGACTATGATGTTTTAGGAAGAAACGTATAGTAAGATGAGTAGACAAGAGAATCTTGAGGGTCTTGAAGAAGAAGATATTGCTTTGGTACAAATTATGAGCGATGTACTAATATTTAAGGAATTAGAACCAAGTATCTGGTTCCGTCAGTGGAAGTGCACCAAACGCTCATATACCTGAGGAAGAGCAATCTATGGGTAGAGGTTTGGGTGCGCCAACTTTTGAAGGGACCAAAGACCCATTTGATTCTACGTGTTGGTTAAAGAATACAGAAAAGGCTTTAAGGTTGATGACGTGCTCACTTGTACAGCAAACTGAATTGGCTACTTAAATGCATAAGTTCAATGCAGAACCTTGGTGGTTGTCAGATCAAAAGAACCTTGGTGGTTGTCAGATCAAAAAGCTAGGAATTGGATCGATGCAGAGGTTATTTGAAATGATTTCCTGGTAGCTTTTAAGCAACCGTGGCCGCCGTGGCTAATTTCTGCAAAAGAACTAACATCCAGGGATGCAACTGCAGTGACTGCTTTCTTTGCACCTGTCGAACCACTCACACTTGCACGCAGGGTTGGAAATATACAGTGATCGTATATGGGATACTAGACTGTAATATATGTTTTATTTTCATCCAAAATCGAATGAAAATAACTGTATATAGGCACAGTTTCCCAGGTTTTATGTATATCTACGGTTTACCAAAATATGAAATTCCAGCCCTGCTTGCAGGTGTTACAGTTGTACTCCCATATGCGGGTGCAGTATACAGAATATAGTGTTTCTTCGTTTATCATGTTCCATGATGTTATTCATAGTTTTCTTCATATATTTATGTGAGATATTAATTAATTCGTTATTAGAGAATAATTAGGGAATAATTATAAAAATTTGGTTATTATTTGTCATACTTAAAAGCTATATATGTATGGAGATAATTAAAAATCTAATACTAAAACTTATTTTATATTTAAAATCCTTAAAATTTCATAGAATGACGAAGTGACCATAAACATATTTGCACTATCCATCCAATATCAAAAATAGTAGGGGAAGAGCGGGTTCTTGACAGATGCGGTTACGAGGGAGGAAAAGCAGTAGGCTAGAGCCTTTGGAGAGTGCTCTAGAGAAGGAGCAGCGTTGCGAATAAAAGTTAGACGACCAGACAAGGACACCCTGGACAAACTGAAGCGCTGCTTGCTAGGAAAATTCGTGTCCGAAGGGGCACGCCCACAGGTAGATCTGATCCGACACTGGGCCCGGGCTACGTGGGGATTAGGTACGGTGACGGTTTAATGCCTGGCCGATGACCATCTCTTGTTTTACTTCACCTCCTTGGAGGACCGGGAACAAGTTCTGGTGGGGGGGTCCTTGGTTCTATGGGGCACACGGTCTAGCCCTGGCACCCTGGCGCCTAGGGGCTCACTGGGATCTAACTCTGTTTGAGAGAGCGCCGATTTGGGTATGCCTGCATGGCCTCCCCCTTGAATACTGGTTGACGGAGTTCCTACAGTTGCTCACAAAGTTGTTTGGCGAATTTATCAAGTTTGATCCTGTCATCGAGACAAGGGAATACTTGGGTTTCGTGCGATTCTGTGTGTGGCGGCCTCTTATGCCAGGGGAGCTGGTTGAGGAGCTGGTGCTCGATACGGATCTTGGTGAGGAGAGGGTCCAAGTATAGTTTGAAAACCTGTGATGAAAGGGGACAACCCAGCCCATCACGACCGTATCACACCCAACCCAGAGGATGGGTGGCACATTGTTGGCAAAAAAGGCCGAAGAGCAAACCAGAAACCTCTGGTATCTGAGGGTGCGCCTAGACGTATAGGGGGCGGCCCCCTTCACAGAGAGCGGCCCCCCAACACTAATGGGACACAAGGACAGACCGAAGCTAACGCCCAGCCACTCCCCAATCTCGGCAGATCGCAGAGGCAATCAACGGAGGACATCCGAGAAAAAGGGATGTTGGAGATGGGATAGGCAGCCCAGCCAAGTGCAACAACCAAGTCCTATGTTCATGCGCTGATGGGTGTAGGGCCCCTGGCCCTCGGGGATACCAGCTAGGTGAGCACCCAAGGAAGGATCGAAGCGAAGTAAGGCTACCATGGATTGCCGCACACACCCACGTTTGGGAAGGAGGGCCCTGCCTAGGATGATTGGTCACCACCACCAGCCACAAACTGGCTAAACACCAGTAGAGTCTCGGCGCA
>MNCI01010098.1:241906-260604 GCA_015680685.1 Gnetum montanum | reverse complement strand
CTCTTCGTTGATTGGGAGTGCAGCCCACACTCCAGGAAGTTTACCACCAACACCAGTCTCCATGAAGGTCCTCTCATGGAATTGCAGGGGTCAGGGTACCCCATACAAGTGACATACCTGAAACACCACAAAATTTTGAGCTTGGTACTTGTCCAACACCGAGCGGGTCTCTGGGACCCCCAGACGACCACAGCTACATTTGGTGTCAAACATGGCAACTTCGGAGATCAGATGCTTAATCTTCACTAAGTATGCGATTCCAGCGTATACGCCCAGCGTATATGCCCAAGTGTACATTCCCAGCGTATACGCTCAAATTCTCAGCGTATACACCCAGCGTGTACACTCAAATTCACAGCGTAGACCTCCAGCATACACGTCTCACATGTACGCCCAGCAGGTACAACAGATACATACGCGTGGCATGAAACCTCCAAAGACAACATGAAAACAACACTAGAGAGTGAGATTTGGCACAAGGCAGCATCCATCAGCGTATATGCCCCAGTGTATACGCCCAACATCCATTAGCGTATACGCCCCAGCGTATATGCCCAGCATCCAGCAGCGTATACGCCAACGTCCACAACATCCATGCCCAAGTTCGCATACACCCAGCACCTCCAACGTATACACCCACAGTCTACGCTTACTGCAGACAGCGTATACGCCCAGCGTATGGGCGTATACGCTCGGCAAATGTAACATATTGTACACTTGTAAATTTTACGCTCTTGCACCCGGTCAACGTGCCACGTGTCTCCCAACCTGAGTCCACCGTCAAAACCCTGTATAAAAGCCCAATTTTTGACGAAATCCAGGACAGTTGGAAAATTCCCAAAGCACATCAGAGAACAGAGATGCTGAGAACCAGAGCACAAAACCTTTTACACTAGACAACCCTGTACGCTGAGCATACAGCCTTTACGCTGTGCTTACAGTGTGAATCAGCCGCAATCGTCCCTGCACCCACCGGGGCTTTCGTCCGCCTTGTGTTCCACTCACAACTATGTTTGACCGATGCATTGCCCTTTCATTATGTAATGCCATTGTTACATTTTCTTCCCATAATCGTTTACAGTTTGCATTAATTCTTGTACGTATTTTATTTACACTTGTTTACGTTTACACTCTGTTTGCATTGGTTACACTATTTACGCTCTGTTTACGCCCGCTACACCGTTTACGTATAACCCAGTGTATAGCACTTCGGTGTACGTTCGGGGAAATCCTTGTCTAATCCGCGTGCGGACCATCCAAGGTACTCTACCTTCGTTCATTCCAGCTCACCCTCAAGCGAAGGTAGGGTCTTCTATGCACGTCCTGCGATCCCAAGGCCTCTGTTTCCTTCCAGCCGGAGACCGACGATTTCGGACGGTACAATACTCTACAAAGTATGGTACGCGATGAGAGATGTGATATTGTGTGTTTACAAGAAACAAAGCTCCAACAGACGGAAGCACATATATTATAATGGCCGGGGTGGCACAGCCACCTAGTGGCTAGCAGGAGACGCGCGGGAGGCCTCGCGGTCCTCACCAAGATGGACTCATATATTCTTGACACCTTTGATTGGTGCATCACGGTGCACCTGCCGGGGACAGGCGTGTGAGTAACCAATGTGTACGGCCCTCAGGATTGGCAAGGCCACCTTCAAGAGATTTCGCAGGTAGCGGGGCTAATCCCTCACAACGGCAATTGATTACTGATTGGAGACTTCAACCAATGGATCTACAGCTGGGAGAAGACTGGTGAAAGCATGGCGGAACCCCCAAGGTCGCTCGAATTTCATGCACTGTTACAGCATCAGTATCTCTCCGACATTGAAATCGCAGGTTGCAAGTACACTTGGAGTAATCGCAGACAAGGCACAGCACGGGTTCAATCCCGGATTGACCAGGTGTGGGTTAGCAACGCGCTAATGACCGATTGGGATATCCAGGCGTACAGCGTGGCTCGGATGGCTTCCAACCATCAGCCCATCATCTGCCAGCTGACGCGTGATGTGCATCAGAGCCCCCACCCATTCCGGTTTGAACGCACCTGGCTACCCAAGCCATGGCTAGGTAAGCTGGTTTGGACCATCTGGCAAGCCTACCCGAACTCGAAGGACCCACGTGATTTTCTGAAACATGAGTTAGACCCTCAAAAATCAAATCAAAAATCTCGGATTGGCAGAAAAATACAGTTTCAAAGGATACCGAACCTAGATCCAGGCCAAGCTACAAGCAATTTAGCATCAACAGGAGCAAGGGGCTGACCATACTCGCGAGGAGCTAACCCTCCAAGCTGAGCTCCAACTACTGTACTAAGAAGAAGAAGAATATTGGCGCCAACGGGCACGTGTGCAATGGCTGAGGGTAGGGGATCGGCATACAAAGTTCTTTTTTGCAGCGGCAAAGGCACACCGTGGAACACACCAATGGCTGCTGCAGCACTTCCTGCAAGGTGACCCAACGCACCAAAACTCTGGCGTGGACAAATTGCTATAGTAAAGGCAACAGGTCTGGAATTGGCAGCCCATGGTCCCGATCTCAATGCCCATGCAGAGAATTCTAAATCTGGCAGATAATTTACGTCTTCTGCAACCGTTCACGCGCCAGGAGCTCCGAAACGCGCTGCAGAATATGCAGGCTGACAAGGCCCCGGGGCCAAATAGGTGGCCCATTGAATTCTTCTGTGAATTCGAGGCCGTGCTGGGGGCAAACTTGCTCAAAGCTTTTAACTGCATGCTGGCGTGGCGTCAGGTTCGTAAAGAAATCAACTGCTCCTGCGTGGTCCTGCTGCCAAAAAAGGATTTACCCACATCCCCAGGGGATTTTTGCCCCATAGGAGTCTATAACTCGCTAATGCGTTTGTTCTCTCACATGCTTGTGGCCAGGCTGTGGCCCCTCATGCCTCGCCCAGTGGGGAAAAATCAGGTTGCTTTTATAAAGGGCCGTCATCTCCAAGACCAAGTCCTGCTGCTGCAAGGAATTCAGCACTCCCTTCCGATTGCTAAACTCCCAGGCCTATGCATCAAACTCAACACAACCAAGGCCTATGACTCCGTGAGTTGGGCAGCACTGAGGACAGTAATGCAAGTGAAAGGCTTCGACAAGGCTTTCATGGAGCTCTGCTTGCAAATCCAACGAGGAGGGAGATTCTCGTTGGACATCAATGGCCACTTGTGGGGTTTTCACAGGACTGGACGGGGGCTCCGTCAAGGAGACCCCCTCTCTCCACTTCTGTTTCTGATGATGATGGACCTCCTACAAACATACTGTATCGAAGAAGGGATCTAGGGGCTTAATATGCACTGCATCCCCTACCTCACTGCCCATTATGTGGACGACACCATGATCTTCACGAGGGTCACGGTGCCGCAGGCCTGGGCGTTAATAAGGGCACTACATCGGTTTTAGCAGGAAGTGGGCTTGGCACCCAACATCGGGAAATCAGCGCTAATTTTCATGCACACCCACCCGGCGGTACACAGCAAAATCATCCAAATCCTAGGGATCCTGCCGGGAGAGGCAGACGATAAATATCTGGGAATCCCCATCCACAACTGGCACCGATTGCAAACGTGGCAGGCCCTCATTATGCGAATTCAAAAATGCACAACTCTATGGACGAATAGCTTCTTGTCTCGCAAAGGAAAAATCGTGCTGGCCTCTACGGTGCTTGGGTCCATGGCAAGGTTTGCTGCATCAATGGCTTCTCCGCCTGCTGGAGTTGCCACCAAAATCGATGCAATTATCCACGATTTCGTGTGGTGGGGCGACAAGGGGGGGAAAAAGATGCATTGGTAGCGTGGGCCAAAATAGCACAACCTTGCAACGCGGGGGGTGGGGGGGGGGGGGGGGAATCCTCCCCTTCGCTGTTAAAGCTGCCTTAGGACGTCAGAGACTTCTCTGGTGAATTTCTGCGTCACACGAGGACCCCTCCCTCTGGGAGCAAATCCTGCAGCAGAAATATCGCCCCTGGACCACGTCCAGCTCTGATTCTCACGTTTGGAGGCAACTTTGCACGCATGTAAGGTCGCTGGACACCATTGATGAGATCTCCTTGCATCCTAGGCAGCTCCTCCATAAACAATTCACGACAGAGCCACGTTGGATGCGGCTCTGGAAGGGCATCTTCCCAGAGAAAATCAAAACATTTGGATGGCTGATCATTCATTAGGCCCTCCCCGTGTGGGCCTTGTTGCAGACACGTGGCCTGGCAATCAATCCCAATTGCCCCCTGTGTAACCAACACATAGAAACGTTACGGCACTTCGTGCATGAGTGCCACGTGACCAGGCATTTTTGGCATACAACTGGCCTTTAGTCCCCAGAATTCTCCAGCAACTCACTGACACTGGTTGCACTCTGGATTCTGTAGAAGGCCAGGAACGAATGTATCTTTAAAGTGGGGGCCCTCCCTCCCACAGCCGTGCTACCTAGCAGAACCTGTAAGCTCTGGCAGGAAATCAGCCTTACTATGGATCCTCATGCCCACCTCAAGTCCCCTGCGACTGGCCTCCAATGACTGCCGGATTCCAGGTGATGGGTTTCGAACATGGGGCAACAACACAAGCGAAAGAGGCGGGAGTCTGGTAAGGAGGTTACTATGATAGCAGGTACCTTCCAAGATCGGGACCCATCGTGACCAACCCTGGAGGAGGACTCACCAGCAATAAAAGATCATACCTTTGGCAACACGAGAGGGCAACACCGCACATCCCCTAACCAGTCGCCCATCCAGACGCTGGTCTGGATTGAAGGCGTCCTCAAGAACCACATGACGGGCATCAGACAAATTATTGAGGAAAATCAACGTCGCTTGGAGGCTAAGCCTGGGCAGCCGGGTCATAGCACACACCTCGTCAACACCAACCAACAGTCTGAACACAATTCTCCCGGTAGATAGCCAGTAGGGCGGGGGGAGGACACCTTAGAGAAGGGGTATCATTTGTAATTCATGATTTGCGGTTGGGGGGAGGACACCTTAGAGAAGGGGTATCATTTGTAATTCATGATTTGCGGTTGTCCGCAAGATAACGACCCATGCAGGGAAGGCCGGCCACCGTGGGGTTGCTGCGGTAGGGCAGGGCTGGGGAATTTTCGAGCACTACCATTGGGTGGCATGGGGCCAGCAGCTCTGGCCTACGCTGTACAGCTATATAGCTATGTTTTTTTTGGAATTTAATTCACTCGACCCTTTCCGAAAAAAAATATCAAAAATAGTAACTTTCAATAATAAGGTGTTTGTTTAGTCAAGACTTAATTTGAAAGCTCTAAGTCATGGGTCAAATTCTAGTGTACAATGTTCACTTATAAAATTCTAATTAGACTACATATCTTGAGGTGTACTTATGTTTCAATTTTTTTAAAGTCAGTATGCAAAAATAGCAACCTTCTCAATTTTTTATTTTCCTTACAACAAATACCGCTTTTACACATCTCCAAATTCCAATGAAGTAAACTCATGTGTGTATACTTGTATAATATATACTATACTTTATAAACAATGTAAATGATAACTCCAATAAAATTTTCAAATTTCTTCAAATAAACTTCATTGAAAATTTTTAAATTTAAAAGTAGCTATAAGCTAAAAATTTAACATTTGGTAAAAAAAATTTAGATTTTATTTATTACAGAATTTTTGTAGTGAAATTTCAACGTGAGCTCTGTCTACATGTCCTTCATAATTTTTCGCAATTTGCAGGGATACTTGAGGGATGTGCCAAAGCAGAAATACACGTGAACATGATCGTATATTCTCTATACAACCAAAACTCGAGTACTTGCATAAAATCAGACTTTTCTGCAATTTACAGGGATGTTTGAATAATGTCCCACATCAGAAATACACGCACGGGAACATAATGGTAGTATTCTCTGTACAACCAAAATTTCCATAAAATTTGGGTGTAGCAGCGGATTGTACGTCATTGTCTGAAACCACCGCAGAAAAATGACGGAGAATCCACCAAAGATGAACACGCTCTACACACAACCAACCGACCAACCGGCCATGTCTGAAAATCTCGTCGTCGCTACTAATGCACAGTCGACACGCTGAGCACTGCAGGTTCCTCCTCCGTTACCGTCCCAGGCCAAGTACCTGCTGGCCGGCAACTGTTACCACTTTTAGTCTTTATTTGTCAAATTCGAAGTTCGTCCATTGACCGAAAAATCTAGAATTCAAAATTCAGACTTTAAACCGAAAAATCTAGAATTCAAAATTCAGACTTTAAATTTAAATATCTGGATAGAGTCAACTTTGACCAACCCAATCAAACTAGTAATTTGGCAGAAGGCGAGATAGAAGCATCGTAATTATGCACCTCATCCTAGAATAGTAATGGGATGCTTAAATTCTAACCTTTTAAGCAAGTAGCTTTTAGTTTTAGAAGCCTTTTTTTAAGGCTGGATAATTAGAAACAATCATTTTAAACAAATTTTGGTCTCTCAGGTACATGCTATGCCTTTAAGAGCCTGGGAGTTGAATTTAATATGATTCAGGCACATTTGTTTCTTACATATATATAGTCATTTTAAACATTTTTCAGCCTCCTAAATCCAATGGTGTTGTTAGATTGAGCATTTGGATGGCCAATAAATAAGTGAAATTTTAAATTGTGCCTTAGTGATCATAACCTATGTCAACTAACAAGCTCTAGTCATCTAATGGATAGAACTAACAATTTAATACTTTTTGACCATCTCAAACCTAATGGTGACTAACTTATATTTATAGCTTAACCTAGGTCACTAACCCCTAGTTTGTCAATAGTTACCCTATCAAAGTTAGTGTCTCAAGGGGGCTAGAAAGGTCATTAAGAGTCTAGGAAATATATCAAAGTCAGTAGCAACCCAACAAATTGAATAGTTGGAGAATCTGTTGGCATACTAGAAATGCAAGAAAGAATTACATCAACCAAACAAGTAACAAAATCATTCGACAATAAACATCAACCATCATGGAGAGTCATAATCTTGTCCCAATAAGGTGTATGATACTCGTGAGAAGAAATGAGCCAAAAGAGAATCTAGGAATAAGCATGAGATAACAACGTATAATGTGCTTACAAGGTCCCTAGCCAATGAAAGACAATCTCCGTTATGTTCAACTTGGACCTTGAACTAGCATAAATATTAATATTCATGTATCCTTGCAAAATTTTAAATGCTAATGTCCTATGTTCATNTTGACATTACTACATAAAATCTAGCCATCAAGAAAAGATGTGTAGTTAATGCACATTTGATTGTTGACTCAAAATGCCCAAATTTTAGACTTTGTTAAATATCTTACTTGATTAATGAGATTAAGGAAAGTTTAAAGGCCAAGCTATTCCTAACTTATACCAATCTCAACCTAGTGCCAATTATCCTCTATAGAGACTTCAATGTGAAAGTTGAAAGTGATGTTTATCAATTTCTAAAATATAGAAGTGTGAAAGAGCCTTTGAAAGAGGAACTCAATTTAAAGAAGATGTTCCAAAAATTCTTCATACCATTTCATTGGCTAGTACATACTCCACATATTTTGAATCTTTAGTAGACAAATTAAATCCCTAAATTATATACCAAATGCTGTTAATGAATAGTGTTCATCAAGAACAACAATTCACTAATTATGCTGCCATGATTCTAGAAGATGTGTCAACATCTTTCTTCATTGAGATTCTAGACTACATTTAGTACAATATGTAATTCTTCCTAGTTACCAAGTTATTGGAAGTAATTCTTAAGGAGGAAATTGAGGAGCAACACCAAGCCCTACCATCCCATCAAGGCCATCTAATCATATAGCCCTTTTGGCAAAACTACAACTATATTCCTTGGTCCTAAAGGTTGATAAAAATTGGGGAGTTTTTTAACTTTACTTTTATTTCTTGTTTTATTCCTCTTTATTTATTTAATTTATATTTATATTTCTATATTAGGTAAGTCAAATATTTTAGGTAATATAAGTGGAAAAAAGAATTTTCCCTACCTTTTCACTTGAGTAACTAGAATTATGAGTTGCAACTTATGTAACCTTGGTTAGGATTGGTGATTGGTGATTGCTATACCTTTAATTCACCTCTTGTCATTACCTCGAGATTAAGGTAGGCTGTTGGTAAGATGAGATTTGATTCCCACATATTGTTTTCACTTATATTTCACTTGCAAACTAGGTGAGAGACTTTTAAAATTTTCAATCTCATTTCAAAAGGAGAAAAGAAAGCATTGGAGCATGGAGGGAGCACTGTAGCATGAAGAAAGATTGTTAATGCAGGCTTGTTTGAGGATAAATGAAAGCTAAGGAAGCAAGTGGAGGGGTGGGGGGGCGCAGTGCGGGGTGGGGTGGGTTGTAGTTTGAGATGTTCCCATTCTTGAATGAAGTTGTTTCATAATAAAGACGATGTAGCATCATAAAAAATGATGTAATTATTATAATAAGACTTGAAAGGGTAATTTCCAATAAGATTTGAAAGGAAACATTGTAATAATGGACATGTCTCTTGAGATAACTTTTGGAGGTTTGAGCTAAGGTATTTATACCCAAAAGTTAAAGGTCATGCTAGCATAGAGTTGTAGAGTTGATAAAGATGAGTAACTAGTGCTAGGTAAAGTAGGATAGGAAGGTAACTGGCCATCCCCTCTTGTTGAGTATAGGTCTAACCATGGTGGCAATGGTAGATTGCCTCTAAGGAATAGATGCTAAAGGAAAATAACTATTTCCACATTAAAAAAACATTCTTTTCATTTCCTTTTACATTTTTTCTATTACATTTTTACACATAATATCAAATATTACATATATTTGATGTTTGCTTTAACATCTAAGAACAACATCTTACAAAAATCTACCAAGTTATGATAAATTTTTGTTGTATTTTCATCATATAAATATGAATCATGATCTTTTTCTAGAAGAAGGAAGAAAAAAAGAGGAAGCAAGTCAATAAGAATGCATGCATGATGCCATAATGCTTTCAAATTTCTCATGCAGTAAGCTTGATCTTGTATAATCTTTAGCTCTTCATAGAATAAAATAAAGGTCACTTAAAAATGGTAATAAAGATTTCTTTGTGTACCTTCTTTGATTTAATTTCTTTTCTTTTTGTATTTAATAAAACCAAGTAATTATGTAAATGAAATATTTTTTACATTAATGATACTACATTACATACAAGTATTTGTAGTAATTGATTATCTCAACTACAACATCTTCAACATCAACATACAATGACTTATTTTCTAGGAGTAGATTTTAATTTTTAGTAGTGGGTTTTCTCAAATAGATTACAGTTTTAGCTAATAAAAATTTCACATTTAATGAAAAATGATAGATAGAATTAATTATTCAATAATCTTATTGCAAATTTAAAGGTTTGTGACTTTTTAGTTTTTGCATTGAGGATTTTTGCCATAAGGATTTCAACATTGATTTGATCTAAAAAAATAGTAGGAAGGGTAATTAGGGGTAGGTCGAATTGATTAATATTTTATGAATGAGGATTTGTTACTAAAAACATTGAGTTGTCTACTCTAAAAAGTTGAAAATTTTATTATAGCATCATCATAAGGTATACAAAAATATCTCTAACTAAGACTACTCTCAAAGAAATTCTAGTTGCACAATGGAAGCATATGTTTAGCAAAATGATATTTCTTGATGAAATTCATAATAGAAAAAAGAAAATTCTTTGAAAGTTATCACCCCTTGAATACAAGATTGAGGAAAAGAAGGAGATTAATCTTGCTCTAAAGGATAATGAACATATTTTATTGAAATTAGTAGAAATTTAAGCCATGATGAAAGAAAATGAAAATGAATCTAAACTTGAAGGAGCACAAACAAAGATGGGATCTGTAATTGTAGAAGCTTTAAAAGAGTAAGAAAAAAAAGGGTAAAGTAAAAAAATTATAATTTGTAAGTATCCTATAGATAGAGGGTAAAATAGATGAAATTTTAGTTAAAAAATTTAAAAAAATTATAGATGATATACATATAACATTTCTGAACATTACTAAAGTTTTTAGGGTGTGAGGTAAATGACATGAAAAGCCCTAACATGTAATTGTTAAGTTTTGTGATGTAGAAGATAAAGAGCATGTTTAGAGACTTTAAAACCCTTTAAAGTAAAGTGAGAATGGAAAAAGCATTTGAATAAATAAGGATCTTATTGGAGAGGAAATTGTAGAAAGGGCTAAATAATGCTAGCAACATAGAAGTAATTATAAATAAGCAATATTTGAAAAAGTATTCAAAACATGTATAGGCCCTTTAAGGTGTAGATTTCCTAATATAGATCATGGAATTGCAAATAAGGTTATTTTTAAAAATAGTATTAGTTTCTTTGATAGCTTTAATATTTTTAGTTTTGTTGAAACTTGTGAAGATGTTGGTTCTTTAGATTTTGTAGTTCTTAGATTTATTAAATTTGTTATAAGAAACATAAGAGTAGGGTGAAGAGGTAGACCGTTTGGTGGCATTGCAATGTTAGTAAGGAAATCTCTTGAAAATTGTATGCTTTTAGAAAAAATTGATGATCATAAGTAATATGTTTGGCTAAAAATATAATGCTAGCATGATTGTGCTTTTCTTGCCATATGCTATTTTGCCCCTAGAGATGCTACATTGTATGATTCTATAGAGTTGTGTTGTAATCATCCTTTTTAGTTCTTTGGTAGAGATATTGTGGAATTTTTAGCAAAAGGGTCAATGTTTATTTGTGGAGATTTTATTGTAAGAATAGGTTCACAACAGACAAAAACTATTCAATGGCAAAACAATATTGGTAGTTTAAATATTGTTAAAGATCATAGATGAATATGACATTTGTAGATGGCACTATTAATAAGATGAGTTAACAACTATTAGAATGGATAAAATTTTTGATCTTCTCACTTGTAATAGCCTTGCTAGATTTCCTCAACCTTTCATATTTACTTTCATAGGACATCAAGGTAACTCTTGCATTGATTTACTTTTGTTTTCTTATAAAGATATTGAATTTATTAAGAAGTTGAAAATTGAAAAATAATTAGTAAAGTCTTGTTATCATCATGTAGATTTTTTGTTTAAAATTCAAAGTTTTTCTCAAACAACAAAAAAATAAGAATAGAAAAATATTTTAGTATAGAATTACCTTAGAAGTTGATGAGTGGCGAGGTACCCCTACAATCAACCATACGAATACGAGCATTACACGTGCGATCCGATCGAAGTCCACAGACTAAGTACCTACACACCTTATGGAACACTTAAGGTTAATCGTTCATTGTCTTCCCAAACTTACTTGTATTTGTCACAGTTGTATGGTTAAGTAAGTTTGAGGTATGTGATTTTTATGTCTTTTATGTTTTTATCGCCTATGCTAATGAGGTAAAGGTTGAAGAGACTAAGTAACTAATTTTAACTAACTAAGTTTTAATGTCTAGCATCAGTATCCATTTCCACTTGCCGTTCACACCTTGAGCCAATGCAACCTTCTAGGATTACCAAACACTATTCATTGCTGGGATTATCAAGTGTAATGCACGTGCTCGAAGTGGTCATACTGAATGCACTTAGGAGTGTTGAGGGTTGAGAGAGATTAATTAGGAAAGCAGTAAATAACATTAATTAAAGTCCTATTTCACTTAGTCCATGCACTACAAGGTTTATCCAAAAGTTCGTCTTTATTTCTGTACACAAACTTGTGCTCAGGTACAGTATTTGCTCGAATAAAGATCCGTTCACTTTGGGACTCCTATTGTGGGCACATGGAAATTATTCTATCTTTGGAGAAGTAAAAATGCCAGAGTTTCACCAAGGTCTAGATCTAGATCCTGAAACAAGGGAGAGCCACCTCTTATTTATAGATTTGGTAGCGCGACACGATATCACATACATGATATTGTGGGAGAAGACGCGATATATCGTAGCCCATGCAATATCATGTTNTTTTGAAAGATAACATAAGAAACTTGAACAAATCTTTCTTACAACAACTAAGCAAGTTATACATTCACAACAATAGAATGCTTAAAAGACTTGGTCTGATAAGGATTGCATGTAGGCTAGAAAAAATATTAAGAATGCAAATCGGAGTCAAATACAAAGTTAAGGCACATAAATACTTAATTAGAACCAAAAGAAGAAAATTTATCATGGAGTACTAGAAGTATTTTGTTTACACCATTAAAAAGGAGCCTAGACAATTTTAACAATGTTTTATTTTATGAAGTATTTTCATCATTTAATTTTTCTTTTAAGATATTTTTTCATTTTACAATAAATTATTTGAAGGAGAGGATGATCATTTTATTACTATTGTATAATAAAAACCTCTTTTATTTGCTCTTAAGTTAGTCACAAAGGGTATTGAAAAGCTAGTATTAGGCAAAGTTGTACATTTAGATAGTTTATATGCAGAATTATTAAAGTGGGAAGGACTTGCTATTCATGGAGAAATATTACATAGATTAAATTCAACAATAAATAAAGGATTAGATTAACATTGAAAAACTAGTAAAGTTATATTGTTATATGAAAAGGGAGATAAAAATAATTTGAAAAATTATTGAATAATCATTATGAGTAATATCTTTGCTAAGTTGTTAAGCACTCTGCTAGAAAATAGAAGTAGTTCTTGGGTTCAGATTAACTAGGTTGGGCAAGGTGTTAAGAAAATTTTAAACAAAGTTACTCCACTATTGATCAATTAGTTACTCTCACACATTACATGGAGTTTGTAAGAATTCCTCATAAGAAAGTTTTTATTTTGTATATTGATTTTGCAAAAGCATATAAATGAGTGGTTCATACAAAACTATGGTTGTGCTTGTATAAAATTGATCTTTCTTTAGATTTGATTACAACAACTCAAAGATTGTACGAGGAAGTAATTATAGAAACTACACACATTAATTCAAAAAAAAAAAATCCAATTCTAAAGAGATATTGGAACTAAGCATTGTAACACCCTACTAATTGGGCTTAGGCCAAAAAAAAATATTAGTTATATAAAATACATAAATATGTAGAAAATAAAATGCTACTTACTAAATTCAAATGGATGTTAATAAAAAATTAGCACATAAAGTAGTAGGCATTCGTAAATTGTTGCAAAGGGACAAGAGAAAATATGCGGCAAATGTAAAACATGATAAAAAGCAATTATAATAGTTCGATGCATGCCAAACCTGTTCACTTCCAAAATAGGATGTAACCTATTTGCCTAATTCATAAATTAATAACCATAGTGGTGTGAAAATAACAATGGAAACTAAATTATACCATTAACAATTACAATCTTAGAATGTAAATTATGATCGAATGAAACCACATGAGGAAAATGTGAAGATCCAAATGTAGCTACATCTAATAGGCATTGGACACTAATGTTGCATAAATAGAGAGAACCAACATATACAAAATAAAATGTAACATAACCAACATCAAAAACAAAATCAACCTACACTAAAAATAGACAAAACATCATACAAGTTCCACAACCAATACCAAAATCATAATTCTAGCTGAACATTATAACATAGAATCCAACTTAAGTTAAAATCATAATCTTAATTAAATAACTAAAAAACATGAATTAATTATCAAAAAAATCCTCTAAGTTCTTATCTAAGCTAATATAAATACTTGAAAATCACAAAAACCAAGGAAATCAATCCTAAGACTAAGCAGTATAAACAAAATCATTAAATACTTCCTTATAGGTTTGGTTGGATGCATGACGTAGTCGAATGCTCACAAACATGGGTTAGCTATAATTAAAAGTTACTAGATAAAAATACAAACCAAACCAATGCATCAAATAAAGAGAAATTTGAACAAAAAACCAAACCAATAAAATGAGAATTTACCACTACCCATTAGCCCACCCAATGAGCGAACAAGTTGGTGACTCTATAACCCATATTAGCAAATTGGTGAGTTTATAATCCACATGTTAGCAAATGTTTGATGAGTCTAAAATCCACATATTGATGAGACTAAAACCCCTATATTATTAAATTGATAAGTCTAAAACCTATATATTATTGAATTGATAAGTCTAAAACTCATATATTGTTAAATGTTTAATGAGTCTAAAATTCATATATATTCAAATTAGCCAAAGTGAATTGAGTATCAAACCAATAGATAACAAATCCAACAAAAAATTCTTGGGTGGTGGGGAAATAAACATAAATATCTAATGAAGCCAACTATTTCAAACCAAAGGACTAGTGAGCCTAAATCTTACATTAAGCATATATTTGATGAATCTAAAATTCATATTTTTTTTAAAGGCTAGTGAACCTAAATCTCATATTGTGTCAAACAAGATATGGTTAGATAGATTTGTGAAAATGCTAAATGTTTAAACTAGATGATCTAAGCTAATAGGTCAAACAGAAAGTTTTGAGGCAACAGATGGGGTTCAAACCTAAAGTACATGTTTAGATGATGTATAAACTATAATAAAATATTTCCAAAATAAAATCTAAATGTTTGAAGATCATTTTATGCTCCTACAGTTGTTAAAACACCAACAATTGTTGATTCCTAGTTTTCAAGCATTTTGGAAGCCCTAAAAATGTTGTTTCTGGTCATTTCCTTAATTTTCCATTGCCTAGAGGCCAAGAATTGCTTTACAAAAGTTGCTTTATTTTTTGAGATGAATTCAAAAATATAACTAAATATCCATCACGACCTTGTAACCACGTCATGATGAACCAAGAAGGGTGTCTTGTAATCCATGCTAACATGCTCAAAAAATTTTCCTTCTAGGCCAACATCATCTAGAGTCATGTTAGGGGCTAAAAATGCAAAAAAAATAAAATTAGAAACCTTATTTTTCTAGCTAAATTATCAGTAGAATTTGAAGGAAAGGAACACTATGTTTAAAAATAGTCAAAATGTTGACTAATGTCCCATGTATGATAACATATCTTAGAAATAACCAAATTTCAAAAAATAATATTCAAATTTTTAGATCTAAGAAATTGGGAAAATTAAAAAATAGTTGCTAAACAAAATAAATTGATTAAATAAGCTATGCAATAAATGGATACCAAAATTCCCTGATAGGCTCTAAATCCTAGACAATACAATAGATCAATAACAAGATATAAATAAGATGTGAAGTGAGATAGGGAAATATGGCTTATTATATGGTCCTAGTTGATAGTGTAGATCTAGTTGGCTTAATCTCTGAGATGTTGGTAAGGCAAGGCAAAATGTTGCTCTCAAGGAAAAGTTATTTGATTTATAATCTCACAAAGGTTTCATAGCATTTAGTAGCATGTTCCCATAGATCAAAACCTAAATTAAAAGGAAATTCTAAATTTTCAAAATATTTTTAAATATTTTTCTAACATGAGTTGGTGCCTTGCATTGGTCTAAAGGACATATTCTTTGAGTAAGGCTAATGGATATGTTTAATCCTAAGGTAATAACTATGGTGAAGCCTAACTAATAATAAATTCTAAGGTCCAAAATCATAACTAAAAAAAGGTTAACCCAAGAACTTTTGAAAGAATATGTTAGTTACAAATTAAAAATCAAAACAAAATATAAAAATATAACAAACAAGCATACTAAATCAAAGTAGTACTTCATGTGGTAATGACTCATCAGGTCCCTAATACTTGCTAACTCAACACTCCAATAAAAGAGGTTAGTGTGCATATGCTAAATTAAAAGATAATCCAAAATATTAAAAATGCCAAAATATAAAATTATAAAAAAATACTACCATATGGTAAAAGTATTAGGATTATTAATAAAGTTAAAAGAAAGTAAAAGGTAAAAATAAACCTTATAATACTTCAAAAGTAAAAAGACCAATAAAAAAAGCATAGCCCACAAAGCATAGTTAATATAAGGAAGGGGTAACAAACATACATATAGGTTAGTGAATAAAATATGAAAGGTACAAATATACCAGGGGATAAGGGGTATTTTAGATAGTCTTATTATAAGTTATGAGTGGTGAGGTACCCCTACACTCAACCATACAAATACGAGCATAGCACGCATGATCCAGTCAAACTTCGTAGACTAAATGCCTACATGCCTCATGGAACACTTAAGGTTAACCATTCGTTGTCTTCCTAGACTTACTTGTCGTTGTCACGGTGTATGGTTAAGTAAGTCTGAGGTATATGATTTTTATAGTTTTTATCTTGTATCTCCTATGCTATTGAGTTGAACGATTGAAGAGATTAACTAACTAACTCTAACTAACTAACTAAGTCTAAATTACCTAGTGTCAGCATCTGTTCCCACTTACCATACACACCCTGAACCGATGCAACCGTGGCTACCAAATGCTAATCATTGCTGAGATCACCACGCGTAACGCACGTGCTTGAAGTGGTTGTACTGAGGCACTTAACTTGGAGGAAAGGGTTGAGATAATCTAATCTAGCCTAAGTGCAATGAGCATCCATTCCTTGATCATACGTACACATCTTTAAATGCTCGTACTCAAGTCGTACTCATTCCGTGTTACTAGGAGATAAGGGTGAGAGAGAAAGTAATAAATAACATTAAATAAAATCCTAATTAGCCTATTCCATGCACTGCAAGGTTTATCCAGGAAGTTCATCTTTATTGTCGTACACAAACTTGTGTTCAGGTACAATGTTTGCTCGAATAAAGATCCGCTCACTTTAGGACTCCTACTATGGGCACATGGAAAATATTCTATCTCTAGAGTGATTAATCTACTAGAGTTTCCCTACTGTCTAGCCTAGGATGAGGAAACAAGGGAGAGCCGCCTCTTATTTATAGATTTTGTGTACCGCGATATCGCGACAGCCACGATATCACGTTTCATCATACCCCCATGACTAAATGAAAACTTGTCCTTGAGTTCCTTACAATATATTGGGAAGGTATGGGATTATTGACTAAATGGAACTAATGGGATGACTTGCGAACAGATCATCATTACAAGACTTGACAAAACTAGTGGTCATGAAAACAAGAGTGAACACCTTATTACATTGACATTAGGCCTTAGTTGGCAGCTGAGAAAGAAGTGTTGCTACTGCCAACGCCAAGATTGCACCTTTCATTGTCCATCCATAAGCGCGTCATCGATCTTGCTTCTTGCATTGCTGCTTCTAGCACTGCTCCATTCCAAGTGTTCACTTCAGATCCAATTCATTGTTGTATGATCATTGATGAGTGGCGAGGCACCCCTACACTCAACCATACAAAACGAGCGTCGCACGAGTGATCCGGTCGAACTCCGCAGATGGACTAGTTGTGGCACCTAGATAGTTAGCCTTAGGTTGCAGTTCACTGTCTTCCCACCTAGACTAGTTTTGCATATGTCATGTATNGCAGACCCCAAATACGCCACTGGGTTACCAAGCATAGATCCCCCTAGCTACACCACTGGGCTACCAAGCAGTCACACTTAAATGCTCGTAATCAAGTCATACTTGTTCCGCTTCTGTTTAAGGGTGAGAGACTAATTGCGATGAGCAACCGATTCCTTAACTAGCCGTACACACCCGTAGATGCTCGTAGTCAAGTCGTACTCACACCGCGCTACGAAAGCAATAAATAACACATAAATAAACTAAGTGAATGCTGCAATGATGAAGTAATCTCGATCTTTATTACCGGTCATGTGCGTGTCCAAGTACGACACACTCGAATAAAGACACTGTACAATCACATTCACCACACTGCGGGCAGACACGGGAAAAATTCTAACTCTGGAGGGATCAAACTGCCAGAGCTTCGCTACTCTAAAATTGGGATCCCGAATAAGGAAGAGCTGCTTCTTATTTATAGACATGGCGGCGGATTGCAATATTGCATATGCGATATCGTAGGGAAAGATGTGATATTGTGGCCTGTGCGAACCGTGTCTCATCATACCCCCACGACTGAATAAAAACTTGTCCTCAAGTTACCAGGAGAACAAGCTTCAGTGATTACACAGTGGATAGGTATGGGATTATTAACTGGAAAAAGAAATGGACTAATGCCACAGTGTGGGAAGACACAACACAGAGAAAAAATACTACAACTACTACAAAAATGTGGAACTCATGTAGTTCCCGGTGGCGGTGGCTCCTCCATGGGTGCTTTCCCTTTGTCGTGTGCTCCAAGCTTTGAAGGTTGATGATGCTGAAGGATAGCCTGGAGCTTCTCCTCTTCGGTTCGGGGATCTTGTGCCATCCATGCTGATGCTTTGATGGTTGATGGAGTCGACACTTCCCATGGACATGGTAGTTGCGGAAACATCTGATTAGCTTTGACGTACCATGCCGCGAACACCTGTCGTTCCTCTTCGTAGGCTCTGGATCTGTCTTTGTATTCATGAATTTTTGTTAGCCATCGAGCCAAGTCGGTTGCCACATCTTTCTATCCTTGGTAGCTTTCTTTTACCACCGCGAGTTCAGAATTTGCAACATCTAGTTTTTTAGCCAACTTCTTTCGTTTTGCAAATTCTACTTCATATTTGATGTGGGTGGAAGCTACCTGCTGCTCGAGCTCTGACCTCGGGCACCCTGCTGTTAACATGGCCAGGTTGGCATATCGAAGGTTTACCAACTCCATGTATTCAATTAAGTCCTGGATCTACAAGTCCCGGTTCTTAATTTCCGCTTGGTCGGCATAGGCGTAAGTGTCCAATATGGCCCCCCAATCAGTGTGCTGAGAACTGATGTTGTTGATTTGAGCTTTGGCCATATAGATCTCCTTCTCTAGGATTT
>MNCI01010098.1:191194-241869 GCA_015680685.1 Gnetum montanum | reverse complement strand
GTACCTCCTCCATTGAGAGGGTTCGATTTTCTCTGGCTAAATGGCTTACATCTCGGTTGACTTGAATGAATTGTTCTCGCAACCGATGAAAGTGTTCATCGAGAACATTTTTTTGCTTCTCCACAGAAGTCAATCGAAGGTTATTTGCAACCAACTGCTTATTCTCTTCTTGCAAGGCCTTGAGTACCTTAAGATGCACATGGGTTTGTGCCTTTGCTACGGAGGCATCCCAAGTGGCCGTCTTCTTTTCTTCTGCAACCTTCTTATTTTCTGCAATTAATTTTGTTAGTTGCTCGGTTCTAAAATTGTCTAGCTGGTCTGCGGGAACCAATTGCAAAGGATCCCACTATGCTACTTGTAAGGCGATGAGCTGCTATTGTAATTTTTGCACTTCAGCCTCAGCATGCTCAGCCCTTACTTTGGATATGACCAGCTTCCCCTTTGTCAAAATGAGGTCTGACTGAATTTCCGTTACATCTTGGGGGATATCAAACAGAGATGTTAAAACTTGTCCTGTTTGAAGCAATCTATCCAATACATCCTCATGTTTTGCAGGAGTCATTGAGGTTCCGACAATAGTTTGAGCATCCTATGCTCCTAAAAGATCTACCGGTGGCACAATAGGTACATTGAAAGATTCTTTGATGTGGTTAGCGACCACTTCAGCAGCTCCTGTGGCATCCTGGCATTGCATGACCACCACAGTGGCCCCTTCACTAGTCTCTAACTGAACTTGAAAAGATGCCACGTGTCCAGAGATCTGTTGTGACCATCTGCTTTCCCCTCCTTCTATTTGCATTAACAACTCACCCCATGTGCGATCTACTGAAATCGTAGGCTTGCTGGCATCATCGATGACGTGGAAGAGGTTGGCATCATCATGACTTCCCCAACTAACCATCTCAGTGATGGCCCTCAGATGACTCATCGACGGTCTATAGTCTTGCGGTGGCAGCTGATCCTGGCCTGTAACGGGTCCTGGTTCTTGTTGTTGGCTGGGACCTATGGCTAGAGGTTGACTGGGTCCTACGAGTTGAGTTGCAAGGGGTCCAGCCATTTCTTCTTCATCTTCTTCATCAAGTCCCAGCTCTTCACCAGTGCTCTTTCTTGGAGCTAGCACCTTTAACAATTCAGTGTAAGAAGAATTTTGGGCTTTTCAGAGGATGTCATTTGTATATCCCCGAATGCCAGCCTGACGACACAGTTTTCTGATGAGGCAGGGAAAAGGGAGTGCCATTTTCCCTATCTTCCGTTCTTCGAATCGCCTTAGGATCTCTATCAAATATAGATGAGGAAGGTTAGCGTTAACCTTTCCCATCAACACTGCACATCCTCTTGCCGCGTACGTTGATATTCTTTTTAAACCTTTTGTGGGGAAGAGGTGATAGGTTCTGATTTTGAAATAAACTCTCTCTTCCATTGTCAGCTCACCAAAAGCTTTATCTCTGCCATAAGCCTTTTCTAGCCAATCCTTTCGCACATCAGGGTCTGAGTGGGTAGATAACCAAGCAACATGGGGGCCTGAATTCGGAAGTTTAACACTTCCGAAATCACCTATGCAGAAAAATCTTCTGTCACACCACTAATGTTGACTATGGTGCCTTGCTCCTTATTGTGCCAGAATAGGTACGTTTCTCTTAAGTACTAGGCACCTTGTTCAGAGAGGACAGGCCATAAGGGAGACCCTTTTAGGTGATCCCTAATAGCCTCAGGAGTGAACTCTACAAAAGATTCGAAGTTGAGTTCCATAATCATCGAAGCGATTGTGGACTTCGTGTGGATAGCCTGAACACATTCCGGGGGCAACGTGAGTTGTTGTCCCAGTTCAGGCATAGCAGCTCCTCCTTCTGCCTGCCTGGATCATTTGGTAGGAGGCTCTTCTTGATGGATGCTAAATGAGTGCACCTCCTATTCATTATGTTGTCCAGTAGGGCCTTGCCTTCTACCTCTCCTAGGTTGTTTCGCTCCACCTTGGTTAGGACTCTTCTGCTGTGAACGTTTCGGGGCCATCTGCAATCACACGGGCCAACGTTAGTAAGGTTGTTTAAGTAATCAAGTTATACCTTACTACTTGCCTTAAATAAAGATCATATGTTATTGTGTGATTGTGCTCGACAATTAGGATAATGGGTCGTATGACTCAGGTGGAATTTCAAGTTAAGCTCCTGGTATACTTAAGGTTATATGATTGTTGGAACAATTTCTCTAAGTGTTAGTATTAATTACCCTAATTGATGTCCTATTGGCGATGACAAATTTCAAAAAAGTTAGGCACTTTTCGGCAAGTGTCCCTCCCCCACGACTAAACTGAACACTCCGGGTTCAAGAAGGTTCAAACGGAATTAAAATCGGAGTACCAGCGAGCGAGATAAAGGTGAAAAAGCAAGGGTCACTCAATCGCAAGTCACAGAGAAAAAATTCAAAAATTCCCCTCGCATAAATGACAAATGAAGCTAAGTGTTGTGGTGGGGGTTCCTATTTATAGGAAAATAGGGACGCGATATCGCATATGGTACATCGCCTACTTTGGGGAGGACCCACTGGCATTCCTATTTGGTGCATCCATTAATTTCTTTCCCTTAAATATTTCCGCAATTGCCATTTATTTTGTTCATCTCCATTTTAACATCCATTTTATCATTGTTACGATTATTTCTTTCTATCCATCTTTCTTATTCCTTATCTTTCTCCATTCTCTCGCTACCGAAGGTTCACTCTCAGTCATGGGGGTCCTGGTCCAATTTTTTTGATTTTTTTCTTAACCCCTACACCTAAAGTAGTCACCAGTATTATATCTCTAGATCCTCATTAGCCATATCACAACAATGGGCCTTACACCGAGGCAAGGTATCAACTACATTATGATTCATTTACCCTTTCTAATTTAAGATTGTGTTGTGTGTGCAGAAGGAAGTCATACAACAATGGATTGGATTTGGAGAGAACACTTGGAATGGACTAGTGTTGGTATAGTTATGCAAGGAATGAGATTGATGGTGTGCTTATGGATGAACAATGAAAAGTTTAATCTTTGCGTCAACATCAACAAACTTCTTCTTTCTTCTTTTCTCTCTCTCTCTCTCTCTCTCTTCTCTCCCAGCTTCCAAATAAGACTAGATGTCAAATGTGTATAGTGTTCACTATTGTTTTCATGAACACTAATTTTGCCATGTATTATAATGATGATCCATTCACATGCCACCCCATTCACCATTAGTATCATTCAAGTCAATAATCCCATACCTTCCTAATATTTTGTAAGGAACTTGAGGATGAGTTTTCATTCAGTCATGGGGGTATGATGAGCCATGATATCGCATCAACCGTGATATCGTGTTGGCCCCTGCGATATCATGTACGCAATATCGCAGCCCATTGCCATGTCTATAAATAAGAGGTGGCTTTCCCTTGTAATCTCATCTAGATCTAGACCCTTAGCCTAACTATAGTAGTTTTACCATTCCAAAGTTAGAATAATTTCCATGTGCCCACAGTAGGAGTCTTAAAGTGAATGAATATTTATTTGAGCAAATTGTACCTAAGCACACATTTGTGTACAACAATAAAGATGAACTTTCTAATAAACCTTGCAGCATATGGACTAAGCTAAATAGGATTTAATTATTGTTAAATGTTTAATTTCTTTCCCAGATAATTAATCTCTCTCAATCCTTGACTTTATTAGTTAAGTACATTTAGTACGATCGCTTCGAGCATGTGTGTAATGCTTGGTAACCCAGTAACGAGTAGCATTTGGTAATCCCAATAGCATTGCACTGGTTCAAGGTGTGTACGATAAGTGGGAACAGATACTGATGCTAGGATAAGTAGAACTTAGTTAATGAATATTTAATAAAAGTTGGTCACTTAGTCTCTTCACCCTTCCCTACTAGCATAGGCTTTAAAAAGGTAAAAGTTATGAAAATCACATACCTCAAACTTACTTAACCATACAACCATGACAATACAAGTAAGTTTGGGAGGACAACGATTGATTAACCTTAAATGTTCCATTAGGGCGCGTAAGCACTTAGTCCTTGGAGTTCGACCGAATTGCACATGAGATGCTCGTATTCGTATGGTTGAGTGTAGGGGTACCTTTCCACTCATCAATAATAAAAAATGTTGGGGAAATCTATCTATTAGTGTTACATGCCAAATCTTTAGAATAAACAAGTTCAAGATATTTTAACTACTAATAATTCATTTGTAGCTATTGTTCAAGATATGGAGAAAATATCTTTTGATAATTAATGAGTGGCAAGGTATCCCTATGCTCAACCATATGAATACAAGCAGACATGCACAATCCGGTCGAATTCCAAGGACTAAGTGCTTATGCACCTTTACAAAACCCGAACGGGTTAGTCAATCATTGTCTTTCCAATCTTACTTGTATAGCGTAATTGTATGGTTAAGTAAAATTGAGGCATATGATTTTTATATATTTTCTGATGTTTTATGTCCTAGTGCTACAAAGGGAGAAGTGAACTAATTAAGCAACTAATATAATTTAACTAATCAATTATGCTCTAACTAGTCCTAACACCAGCATCCGTTCCCATTTTTCGTACACATCCTGAACCAGTGCAACACTACTGGGATTACCAAATGCTAATCGTTACTAGGTTACCAAGTGTTCCACGCATGCTCGAAGTGGTCATACTAAGTATGCTTACTTGGGAGAGTTAACAAGTTGAGAGAGAGAACATTAATTAACTAAGGAAAGCATTAAATAACTGTAAATAACATTTAATAAGCTATTTTGAATGCTACAAGGTTTATCACAAAGTTCATCTTTATTTTTAGCCACAAGGTGTGCTCAGGTACACAATGCTCAAATAAAGATCCGTTCACTTGATGACTCCTACTACGGGCACTTAGAAATAATTCTAACTCTGAGGAAGGAAAAATGCAAGAGTTTGGATAAGGAACTAAGACTAACTATGCAAACCAAGCGTGCCTACCTCTTATTTATAGGCAATGAGGTGGGTCTTAAAATCAAATGCTTGATATTGCTTACTAAGCTTTGATATTGTGGACCTTATATCATGGTTCATCATACCCCCATGATTGAATGAAAACTTGTCCTCGAGTTCCTTAAAAAATATTGGAAAGGTATGAGATTATTAACTGAATGAAAATTGATGGTGACATGGGATGATAGACTCAAAGTGCCTGGGGAACATATTAACAAATATATTACAACATTGGTGTTCATGCCCATTTTTGTGAACACTATACATAGATGACATCCAAATCCTTATTTGACAACTTGAAGAGAGAGAGAAGAAAATGAGGTGCATTGCTATCAATGTCGAAATTGTGCATTTCGTTGTTCATCCATAACGGCATGAACAAATTTGTTCCTTGTGTAAATGCTCTAGCTTCAATCCATCCTGAGTGCTCCCCTTCTATCCTAGTCCATTGTTCATGTGATCGCCATATGCACACACAACATAGTCATGAGTTAGCAAGGATAGATAAGATACAGTGCAATTGATACCTTGCCCTGATATGAAGTACCTTGGCTAGGTTGTGGGTATGATAGATACTGGGTTAGAGGTTTATGATTGATAACTACCCAAGGTGTAGGGGTAAGATAGGTATGGAATGAAAAAATTTGTGACAAGGTCCCCATGACTAATAGTGAACCTCCGGTAGAAATAAGATGGAAAAACTAAAGGAACAAGAAAGATGAGAGAAATAACAGTGGTGAAGCCAATAAAATGGATGTCATGGATGGGGATGAAACGAGAAATGGTTGATTGCAAACAATGTTGAAAGGAAAGAACTTAACAACTGCACCAAAAAGGAATGCCATTGGGTCCTCCCCAAAGCAGGCTCATGCCTTTTATGCCCTGATAGACCCGTAAACCAAAGAGTCTATAGGCTCTAGGAATGACGTATGGAACAATGGTTAAGAACTTTACCCACACGAAGTTACCAAAGATGAACAATGCCTCAAGAAAGATATAGACTAATCAGAAAACTGGCAATGAGGTGGAATATGGGAAGAAATATGAAAGGAGAGGAGAAAATGGAATAGAATCCCAAGAGCACGGTTGTGTAAATTCCCATGTGTATTATATGGTTAAGGTGATTGAATAGAATTCATTCCAAATCTAGATTCAAACCAACCACATCCAGTGACCTCGCATCAACACAATTGACCAACCCATCCTCTTGAAGCAACAAGAATGCATCTAGCAAATCACCACCATTCCAAGGAGAGAAAGATAGAGCAGTAGAAAGCAAGAGAGAGCCTTAGTTAGAGGGAACCTTCAGGCATGGGTAACATGTTTTTCCAGTACCATAACCAGTGCTTGTAGCCCATATTTTGTTATTATGTCTAAGGGTGTGCTTTGAATTCTTACTAGTTGTTTTTTTATTTTTATCATGAGAACCACACCATGTAAAGACTTATTTGATTCATTCAATTTCTTGATGTTTGGTCATCAACAGAATGGCAGAAAACCCATGAAAAGCATCCAAGTACCCAAGAGAATAGCTAGCATAAGTGCTTCGAATCCCTTTGAAGTCACACCATTTCAACCATTAAGTCCTTCCTTGGTTTGAAGAATACCAAGTCACCAATTCATTAATCAATTTATTTAGAAAAAGGGATAGTACATTTCCAAGACAAGGGAGACCATAGAGTTGAATGGAGGAATGGATGATGTGGACTCATTGCCTATTTTCATAAACAAAAATAAAAATAAGTAAATATGAATGAAAAGTAAATATAAATGGTGTAAAACAAAAATAAGTAAATATGAAAAAATGTGTAAAACAAAAATACAAAAAGAAAAAAAAGAGGTGAGGGCTTAGAATGGTTAGGATTGGTGGCCCTCTCTCCCACAACTAAGTTGGAGGAAGGAGATCCAAAATAATAAGTAGGATTATCCACCAATAGTGGTAGTATTGGTATTGGCTGTTCTAGGCTCATGGAAAGGTTTGGTTTGTTGGACATTGATTAACAATTNATTTAAGTTTTCTAATTTTCAAGTAGTGACATTGTTTATTAAAGGCCTTATGCAATTCATTAGATGAAAGGGTGACTACTTGGTTCTCATCTAGTAGGTTAAGGTTTAGTAACCATTCTTTTTGTGCTAGATTGAGGTCAAGGTTGAGGTCACATGTCATGGATAGTGTACAGAGCTCTACTTGAATAGGAAGTTTACCATACACTAACTCGTAGGGAGAGTAGCATATAGGGAGTTTTCATGTGGAGAGGTATGCCCAAAGAGCATCATTCAGTTTGGTGCTCCAATATTGCCTATACTTGCTAATGGTTCATGTTAATATTTTCATAATCTCCCTATTAGTGAATTAGGCTTGACCATTTGCTTTAGGGTGATATGGTGTAGTCAGCTTATGTTCCACTCCTAAGCATTGCATCAACTTCCGAAAAGTCACACTTGTAAAATGTGTACCATTATTCAAAATAAGTGCATGAGGCATGCCAAACCTATTTATGATTTGTTGTTGAACAAATTGTGTAGCAGTAGATGATGTATAGTCCATAACAGCAATTGCTTTTGCCCATTTTTTAAAATAGTCAACAGCAACACCAATGTAGGCTTTTCCATTGGACATTGGTATAATAGGCCCCATAAAATCAATTCCCCATATATCGAAGGGTTCTAAAGGTTGAATCCATTGTTGTGGACCCTTCATCCTAGCAGTCATTCCCCCATCATGTTGGCAGCACTCACAAGATTGGATGAAATGATGAGCAACCCAAAACAATGCAGGCCAATAATATCCTGCAAGAAATATTTTAATGGCTATTCATATCCCAGCACAATGACCCCCATAAGAACCCTCATGAGTGTCTTGGAGAACTTGTAAGTGATTTACATCGAGAACACACCTTTGAACCAAGCCATTGGAACATACCTTATAAAGGTACCTATTGATTTCCATGAAATATTTGGCTGGATGTAGAAATTGCTATTTCTTTTTCACATCTAACTCTTGTGGTGTTTCTTGTGTAAGGAGATAGGTAAGAATGCTACTATACAAATTTATTTTTGTGGTTAATTAATTATTTAGTACACCTACAAAGAGGAATTCATCAAGAAAGTGATCAAAAAGTGGATATTCATCCTCTTTGTTGTCCCATCTTAATCGAGATTAATGATTAGCAACAACATTCTCTGTGCCTTTACGATCTATCATTGTAAGATCAAACTCTTGTAAGATTACGAGCCATTGTATGATGTGAAGGCTCACCATTGGTTTATTCAGTAGGAACCAAATTGCACTATGGTCTATGTGTACAAATACCTTATAGCCCAATACATAGTGCCTAAACTTATCTAGTGCAAAAACCATAGCCATTAACTCCTTTTTTGTTGTGGTGTAGTTACGCTGTGCACCAACAATACTTTGATTTGCATAGTGGATGTAATAGGGTCATTTCTAGTCACCTAATTACATGAGTATGGCTCCTAAGGCAAAGTTGGATGCATTAGTCATTATATGTAATAGCTTGGACCAGTCAGGAGCTTGTAGAATGGGTGTTTCTACAAGCTTTTGCTTCAATGTTTGGAAAGCTAGTTCACATTCCTTGGTTCATTCAAAAGGTATGTCCTTTTTCATTAGTTAAACCAATGATTTTGCAACCTTTGAAAAGTTCTCTATGAATCTTCTATAATAGCCAATGTGTCCAATGAATGATTGGATGTTTTTTATAGTTTCAAGTTAGCATGTGATTCCTTGGATGACTTTGATATTTTTGAGGTCTACCTCTATCCTTGTTTGTGAAATCTTATGCCCTAATGCTATGCTTTCTTGGACCATTAAATGGATTTTTTGCCAATTGAGCCTTAAATTGGTTTTAACACATCATTTTAGTACCTACTTTAGTCGGTCCAATGCTTATTCAAAGTCCACTCCATAGGTGGAGAAATCGTCCATGAAGGCCTCTACACCTTTCCCTATTTGCTACTGAAAGATACTTAGAACCAAATGTTGAAACAGTGCAGGAGCATTGCACAAGCCAAACAACATCTGTTTGTATGCAAATGTCCCCCAAGGACTTGTGAACATGGTTTTGGCTTGGTCTTTTGGTGCTATTTGGATTTGGTTGTATCCACTATACCCATCCAGAAAACTATAGTAGCGATGCCCTGCAATGGTGTCTAAGACTTGGTCAACAAATGGCAATGGAAAGTGGTCTTTGAATGTTGCCATGTTCAGTAGTATAAAGTCTATACACACCCTCCATTTACCTCCTTTTTTGGGCACAATAACTAATGGACTAACCCATTTGCTATCAGCAATGGGGTAGATGAACCCAGCTTTTAGAAGATGTTCAATTTCTTCTTTAACCACTTACTTCAGCTTTGGGTTCAATTGTCTCTGCGGTTGTTGTTGTTGAGGCTTCATGGAGGGGTTAGTGTAAATCCTATGTTGGCATATCCTAGGTTCTATTCTAGTTAATTTGGGATATGACAAAGCAAAGGCTTTTGACCATTTGTTCACCATTTTCAGTAGTCTCTCTTTTTGTTGAGGAGTGAGCTTAGCATTAATAATTACCAATTTTTCATTTTTGAGAAATGTATACTCCATATCGGTGGGCAATGATTTTAACTCAAGGGGATCTTGATTAAAGTTGTCAAGGATTTCCAACTTCCCCCAGTTGATATTTTCAATGTGAAGACTTGGAAGTTGGCAATGAACTTGCTCTAATGTGTATGCTATCGATGTAAGCATAAGTCAAACCCTCAGTTGGTTCCATGCATATAGTTGAATTGCTCTCTTAGTCATCTATCAGCCACTAGGTGCCTTATTGTCTTATGGCTGCTGCATACAGGCATCTTTGTATGTTAGTTACTTGTGCACACTGGTTGCATGTAGGCAATGTTAAACATTGTATGAACCAGCACTTTTGCACACAATTACACCCTGTGTCACTGTATGCGATGCATGAAAATTTCTTCTTCTCAATCTTTCAAAATGTATTTTCCTTTGATATCTCTAAGGAAAGATAATGTATTCCTTGGCATGCATAAATTGTTCTTATCCATGCTCTTCCCATTATGATTGGGATTCCCCCCTTATAGTTGTTGACTTGAATCACTAGGAAATCGGTTGGATACAACCATCCACAAATAGTGGTGAAAATGTCCTCCATAAGTCCTAATGGGATAGTAATGGACTAGTCGGCCAACTCTAAATAAATGTTACTCTCTTTTAGTAGAGGTAGGTTCTAGGCTTTGTACATTTCTTGAAAGATTAAGTTGACACTAGAACCTGAATCAAAAAGAGCTTTGCAAGGTTCATTCCTAGCAATTTGTAAATATATAAGAGGACTCATAGGATCAGAGAATTTCCTAGGAAGATGGCTAGCCTTAATCCAAATGGTAATGACATGTGTCAACATGACCGTGTGCATTGCATGTGGCCTTTGGTTTGAAGGGAGTTTAAAAGTTTTGAATGATGGTGAGGCCTTTAGAGAGTTAGCTGCTTATGACTACAAGGACTTGGTTGGACTATAGATCCTAAAGAAAGGTCTCTTCTTAACACGGTTTTCCAGAACAACAGTAGGATGAGGATTAACAACCCTTGTAGCATTACATTGCTATAGCTGGGTAGTGAGCTCATCCTGCATGGCTAGAGTAGGTGGTAATGGAGTTAAGGGTGGAAGAGATGCAGCTGGACGAGAAGGATAGTATGTTTGTGAAACATCACCCCTAGGAGAAGGAGTTCTATAATACTCATGGGCTTGGTAGTGAGGTTGGGGAGTGACATAACCAGTAGAGTCATGTGGAGAGATTAGTTGCTGCACGTAGTATCCATATGGGTCAAGTTGATGGTAAGGGTACTATTGACATGGTGGTGGCATTCCCCATGATTTTGGGTGTTGCCACTATTGGTACTGCTCATTTAGTTGTGGTGGAGTTCCACTTGGATAATATGTCAAGGGTTGGTTGAATTATCTTGGATTACCTTGGGGATAAGGTAACCTTCAGGGTGTTTGCCTTCTATTTAATCGTGGGTTGAGTGCATACACCCCAGACTCCTACAGATGTGAGATTATAGGACAACATTCCTTAGGATGATCATATTAGCATATCTCACATCCACCATCATTGTCTATATCTGAATCCACAACCTCTTCAATGATGGAAACTTTGCCCTTACCTTTGTTAGGTGCATATTTAGTTTCTTTCTTTTTCCTCCTTTCTCGGTCACTACCTGGTTCCCTAGACTTCTCTACTATTTTGAGAATAGTTTGAAATCTATTATCTAGGGAGTCCCACATTTGGTTCACCTTTGCCGATACTTCTGATGTAAGTTTTTGAATGGGCAAAGTTTTCCTATTCATCATCTCTTCAAGTGGTGACTCTTCTTAATCCTCACAAAATCTAACTCCCTTTCTTCAGAGGGAAGGATCTTTGTTGTATTCCTCCATAGTCTCTCTTTTCCTTAACTCACTTTCTCTTTGTCAACTTGCTCCAACAATCTTTCTAGTTGATGGAATCTAAGCTCGGGTATCTTTCCTTGGGCATAAGTCCCAAGGGCTCTTCATGTTTCATGGCTAAGCCCATCTATGAGATGGCGTACTTGTTCCTTTGCGAGTAATTATGGCCTGGGCAACGATGTACCAATGCATAATATCAGCCCATGGCAGCATCCAAGGGTTTGTGGCCTCCTTGTTTCCATCTTTGGATTTGTTTTTGTAGGTTGGCCACTCAAGATTATGTTTGATAGTTATCATTGAATAGCTCGAACATGGTACTCCATCGATGAATGAATTCTAGTTCTAAGGACCAGTACTAGCTTTCCGCTTCTTTGATTAATGTTCATGGAAACAACTTGAGTTTTTGCCATTCATTTTCTATGTTTTGCAAGGCACATGCATCATGAAATGCTTGTAGATGATTTTGAGGATTAGCATTGTATCCTCCTTCAAATCGTGGGATATTGTACAAGTCCAATCTTTTGATCCTACTATCTTTTTGGTGCTCTGTTGGGATTCTAATAGCCTCAGTTATATCTAGCATACTTTGGGTAGCAAGTAGGGGTTCATCGTGATTGTACCATCTATGGTGTCTATGATGCCTATGTTGTTCCCTACTCTCCCTCCTTTCATGATGAGTTTCTCTAGAATGCCCTCATCCCCTTTCTTAGCTGCTTTGTCTATGATTCCTGTTTTGCTTACCATTACCCTTAGGGTCTTTTCCTTTGCGACTACATCCAAATCTTGAAGGAGAGGGTGAAGGAGATGATGAAGGTGAAGAAGAAGGAGGACTGGTACCATGATGATACTTGCTACCCTCCCTTTGACAGTCGCAGCCTTGGTCACAGTTACAATCAGAATGTCCATCTTTATCATGTGTTCATGTTCCTTTTTTGGACCCTTTGGGTTTGTCGATACCATAATTTTGGTTATGGATAGTTGAGTGAAGATTATGATACACAACTCCTTGATTGAAGTCAACGAGAGGAACTTCATTTTGGAAGATCTCCTGAGGTAGGTTCACCACCCTTATTTTCACCTATGACATATGGGACATTTTGAGACAACTTCTTCTTCATGGATTCATAACGTCTCTCCTATTATAGATCCCTTTGACATTGTGCCTTCATGGGTTGATACTCTCTCGAGTTGTGATCATGCACAATGTACTCTACCTATAAGTGCTACATACCAATTCGTGTGAGAGCACGAAGAAGCATGCTTGGGATTGAGTGATAGGAAGGTAACACTATGTTACCTTCTAAATCATGCCAATGCAGTTGTTCATCTTGGTGGAGGATAAAGGTAAAGTTTGATATATACTCATTGGGATGAACGTATACCACATGAAACTGTTGGGGTACTGGCAAGTCATCATGTATACTATGCCTTCGATTGTTCCCTATATCGGACCTAGGAAGTGAAGCACTCTCGTAAGAAGAAGGAGACATGATTGTCTATTCAGTGTGAAATACTTTTTGTTTCAATAATTTTAAGATAACCAACCCTAAGGATTCATTCCAACGATGGGAAGATTTCCTAAGTTCTAGCTAGTGCACAAACAACAAAGTCCCTGACAACAACGCCAATGATGAGTGGTGAGGTATCCCTATGCTCAACCATAAGAATACGAGCATACACACACGATTTGGTCGAATTCCAAGGACTAAGTGCTCATGCACCTTTACAGAACCTAGATGGGTTAGTCAATCATTGTCTTCCCAAGCTTACTTGTATAGCGTAATTGTATGGTTAAGTAAACTTGAGGTATATGATTTTTGTATATTTTATGATGTTTTATGTCCTAGTGCTACAAAGGGAGAAGTGAACTAATTAAGTAACTAATTTAATTTAACTAATCGACTAAGATCTAACTAGTCCTAACACCAGCATCCATTCCCACTTGCTGTACACATCCTGAACTAGTGCAACACTATTGGAATTACCAAACGCTAATCGTTACTGGGTTACCAAGTGTTCCACACATGCTTGAAGTGGTCGTACTAAGTGTGCTTACTTGGGAGAGTTAACAAGATAAGAGAGAGAACATTAATTAACTAAGGAAAGCATTAAATAACTATAAATAACATTAAATAAGCTATTCTGAATGCTACAAGGTTTATCAAAAAGTTCATCTTTATTTCCGACCACAACGTGTGCTCAGGTACACAATGCTCAAATAAAGATCCATTCATTTTATGAATCCTATTGCGGGCACTTAGAAATAATTCTAACTTTGAGAAAGGAAACTGCAAGAGTTCGGGTAAGGGACTAAGACTAACTATGGAAACCAAGCATGCCCACCTCTTATTTAGAGGCGATGAGGTGAGTCCCGACATCAGATGTCCAATGTCGCTTGGTGAGCTCCAATATCACATCCCCAATATCACAGTTCATTAATAATGTTGATTCTACTAATAGAATGGGGGCTTCTTCCACCTCTACCTAATGTTAGTCTTTTCATGGAATGTTTGATTTCTTACCCCAGAGGGAAGGATTTTTAGAATTGGTTGTAAAGATGAAAACCTAAAAAGACATACCTAAAAGAGTTAAGAATTTTCTTTTTTTATTGATCTGGAGTATCTTTTCTTTGTTGTACTCCTCTACTTTTGTGCTCTAGATTTTTCTTTTTAATATATATATTTTTGGGGGTATAACACCCAATAATATATAGCAAAATTATTTAACTTAACAATTTACATGTTTAAAACTCAATAGGCTATACTTCGAAGAACATGTATTATAATAGCTAAAATTGAATTTATCTCTACATGTGATGATAAACTCATGCTTCTTTTCTTCTTGCATAATCTCATGCAATATTTTTCGGAAAATCCTAGTAGACTTTGTCATACTTTACTATAAATTTTTTCTTAGCATTTGATTTTATAAAATACATTTGATTATTAAAAATGTATCAATGTAAGATATTCATACTTGGTTCTAATGTAACTTTTGGTTTTTAAAAACCATTAGGGTGCCATTACATTTTTTATTTGCTTAATAATGAGGTGTTAGCTAGTGATATAGGTCTTGGCTTGGTAATCTGAGGTCACAAGTTTGATTCTACTAGGTATCACTAAGTTATAAAATTTTATAAATTTTGGGGTGTACCTATATTTCAATTATTTCAAGTTCTAACATCCCTCTTGCCCCTTCACTAACATTTTTTATTTTTTATTTTTGTTCTCAATTCATGTCCACAAATATTTTGTCTTAGCACAAACACAAAATCAAATTTTGTTAACAATGCTAAAGTTATCAAGTCATGCAAAAAATGTATAATGATAGCTTTGTTTTTATTTGTTTGTTTACTTTAGAAAAGACTTATGAAATTTGTTTTCCTTATAGCTCATTTTATAGCAAATTTCTTTTATAAGTAACTTTCAAATCAAAGTTAATCTAATATTAAGCACATGTTAAGAAGCAAGTCAATCTACATATTGTTGATATATATGTATCCTAATTTTAATTGATTCTTAAAGTTTAATAGATTTGTGTATTCTAATTTCTTGTTCAAGGAACAAAATTAAATTTCTATGTTTGATTTTCTATTTTTACTAGTATTTACAATTAGAAAACTATTTTAACTGGTATTTATAATAAAAAATGGAAAATGTAGATGCTAACTTTACTGGAACATAACTATTCTTTACTACTTTATTTCGATTTAAATAATCTAATTTTTAAAGTTTTCTTACATTTTTCAATCTATATGCTAGATATTTGTTAAACCAAAGCACCACAAAGGTTTACCAAGGAGTTTAAATGAATTCTAGAGTACATTGAATGAATTTTGGGAAAGCAAAATGATCAAGCAACACAACTTTCTTGAGGAAGAAAAAGGTAGCTAGGAAATATTAATGGAAGATTAGGTTTACAATGATGCAAATTTTTTTAAAAAGATTATAGTTAATGAAAATGAAACTAATTTATTTTTGTTAGGTCCATGATAAGAACCTAAAATCTATTAGATAACAATGAAGTGTTAGCCTAGTGGTACAGGTCTTGGCCTGGTAACCCTAAGTTACATGTTCAATTCTACTAGGTAGCATTGAGTTATAAACTTCTATAAATCTTGGGTATACCTATGTTTTACTTATTTTGGGTTTCAACACTTCCTTAAAATCTATTATATAAGTTCAATTTTAGCTATCATAATACATGTACTTCTAAGTAGAAACAATTTTTATTGTATGTTATTACACCATGATGTTTGGTTGTAAAATCACATGTAGATTTTAAAAATCATGTACGTTGATATCATATGCATGTATTAGTTGCATTAGTATGTGTTAGTTTTTGACTTCATATTGACAACATTAATACCTTGTTTGACAAGGTAAAGTTATGTCATTTCCTAGATGGAGTTGAATAGGTGGTGTCTCTTCCACAGAGATTAAGGTAGTGAGAAAAGGGAGGGGTGGGTGGGTGTGTGTGTGTGTGGATAAGGGCCCAATGAAAAATTTAAAATAAAAATCCTTTAATAAAAAAATTAACCTAAATGAATAAGCAGTAATAATAGAAAATAGTAGAGAAAATACAAATCTTTTAAGATGGTTTAATTGCTAGAATGACCAACCTACTTTATTGTAAAAATCTCCTAGATGCTTAGGGGTAGAGCTAAAAAAAAATTATAAGGCTTCTATTACAACTTGGACAAAGCATCACTACTAATGAATCATGATTTGTTAGGCTCTAATATCAGACCCGCGATATCGGATCCATGATATCGGGTACGTGATATCGTGACCTAAATAATGATATCAGATACATGATATCATGACTCCTATGTGGGCCTATAAATACACATGTGGGTGCACATGAAAGTTAGTTAGGAATTAGTTCTTAGTTAGTTAGTTTTTTAGTCATTTGTAAGTTCTTCTCAACCCTTTCTCTTAGTGCATGCTCACAGTGTGATGATTGTAATTGTATAGCAACTTTATTCGAGTGTGATGTACTTGGACATGCACATGACTAGCAATAAAGATCAAGATTACTTCATCATTGTAGCATTAACTTAGTTTTAGTTGTTTAATTATTATTTATTTCTTTTGTAATTAATATCTCTCACCCTCATTTCCTATCCCTGTTATTATTCATAGAATGAGTATGACTTAACCACGAGCATTTAGGTGTGACTACTTGGTAACCCAATAGTGTACCTAGGACATGCGCTTGTTAATCCCAGTGGTAGTGGTACATGAGGTCCAAGATGTGTATGGATGATTAAGGAATGGATACTCATTGCACTTAGGCTAGCTTAGATTCTCTCCTTCCATTTCCTCGTAGTTATNGATATATCTTCAAGGCTTTGTTACAATGATCTTAAATGATGTAACTACTCTAAATAACTAGCATCGTCCCCGGAAACGGCACCAATGATGAGTGGCAAGGTACCCCTACACTCAACCATATCAATACAAGTGTTCACTCACAATCCATTCAAACTCTNCGAGTAACTATCTAAATACCACAACTAGCCCATCTACAGAGTTCGAATGGATTGTGAGTGAACACTTGTATTGATATGGTTGAGTGTAGGGGTACCTTGCCACTCATCATTGGTGCCGTTTCCGGGGACGATGCTAGTTATTTAGAGTAGTTACATCATTTAAGATCATTGTAACAAAGCCTTGAAGATATATCTTTCAGAAAGAAGTAATTGCAAAAAAAAAAAAGAAGAAGAAGAAGAAGAGAAGTCACACACAAATTCACAATAATGTCTCTCTCACAAGACTATGATAATGCAACATCTATCGAGGCAATTCATTAGAGAACCAATGAAGGATTTTGGAGTACTTGATCTTATGCAGGAGTTTCATATGTTCATAAACACCCTAATGATACTCAAGGAATTTTTATCATCCAACTCAAAAACCTCTAGTGAAGATGGGACATTCCCAAGAATAGATGATTATTTCTCAAGGGGCCAGCATAGAAATAAAAATCGAACCCATGGGCAAAGTTAGGAACACTAAAATGAACAAAGACAACATCATTTCGACTCAAAAACTTATAACCTACTTAGTGATGATGAACCCCTGTTGATCACTAAGAACCTAATGCATATATAAGAGGCTGTTCAAATATCTTGCAGGCATCGTAAGGAAAGCCATCTACCTAGGCTTGATTTAAACAACTTTCCCAAGTTTTTAGGAGGCTATGATTTAGATCCAGAACATCATTTACAAGCCTTCCATGATGCCTGTGTATGGAACAATATTGATAATGGATGGCAAAAAATTAAGCTCTTTCCCACGACACTCATTGGCCAAGCTAAAGTATGGTATAGGTCTTTAAAACTGAAATCAATTTGACATTGGCCAACAATGGTAGAACTCTTCAATGAAAGATATCAAACCTATGCAAGAGTGTCAACCTTGAAGAGAAAAATCCAAGAATAAAAACAAGCACAACATGAACCCTTGGACATCGCCTTAGAAAGATATTATGCATTGTTAAGCAACTACCTAGGCCATGGGTTCTCTGAGGAGAGGCTAATGTACCATATCATAGATGGGCTCCATAATGAAATAAGGGAAGTCTTAGGGATGTATGCCCTAGGTCAACTATATGAACTAGAATCCATCAATTCCAAGAGCTTATTAAGTGGCTAGCAAAAGAAGAAGGAGAAATGGCTAAATGGGAGAATGTTGAAAAATATCAACAGGATCAAAATCTCAACCTAAAAAAGATCCATAATCAAGAAGAGGAAAAATCAACTCAACTTAAGGAGGTGGAACCATCTTTGCCAATATTACAACCACTAGATGAAATTGAGGAAAAGATCAATAAGATGATGGAGTGGATACATGAAAAATGTGGAGAATACATCAATATTATTGGAGGTAGAGCCATGAAAAACAAAGAAATAGGACAAACTAGACAATTAGAAAGAAGGGTAGAAGAGAATAAGAACTTAACTACCAATCATACGTATCAATGTAACATTTGCTTGTACGATCACCCCAAAGGTCAATGCCTAATCATGTCACATTTACATGAGCATTAGGGAAGAATGTTACATCCAGAGTTCATACAAAAATACTGTGTTCAATCATAGTGGCAAAAATCCCAGTCTTGGGGGAAGCCACCGACAAACTGGTTACACCCTTCCTATCATTTGAACCTAAAACACCATAAAATTTTAGGACCCTGATGATTTAGCAGAGTCTTGGAATTTGGGCAAGGACTTCCATAAGTGTAGCATTACGATGGACATCACAAAAATGTAGGCATTGAGGATAGACTGTATAGTCTGGCAAGTTCTCTATTTCCTAGATTGATAGACTTGCTGAAATCTCTAGGTTGCCCAAATTAATAATTGACCTAGCTAATAGTCTATCCAGAGACCATGCTAGGAGTTGTCAAAAGTGTTCAAGATGAGCTAAATAGTTTGACAAGTTTTCTAATGGAGAAACCTACTATGCTATGCTGCATTGCACAATGTAGCAAGCCTTAAGGAGACCAATTAGACATCCAAGATGCAAATTGATAACAAGCCAGTCTTCCAGAGCATTTGCCCTATTTCAGCTCTGAAATGTGAGTGATATGGCAGAATAGAATCTGGCGAATTTTGTCAAGAATCATCTCAATATGAGTGCTACATTATGCTATGCTACGCAGTGTAGCACAACATAGCAGGGATGTACTTCGATAACATTCCTACTCATATGGCTCTAACAAAATAAAAAAAAATTTTCCCATGCTTCAACCGTTAAATAAGTTTGTTCTACTGACATACCAGGACATGAAAAAAATCCTATGACAAAATGTTTGCAAAATAAGTCAAGATTCAACCAACATGGGGTGCTCTACTATGTAGCGTAGCATAGCGTATTAAGGATGGAATGTACAAAGGCCCCTCTACTAAATGGCTCCAGCAAGATGATTGCACTTGACAATGCTTCAGCCTCCAAAATTGCCTGTCCCTCTTAGCCCTTAGGCCTCAAGCAAAGTTTCCTGATAAAACATTGTAGATTAAACGAAGATGCATGTCACATTGGTTGCTACGCTGTGCTACATTGCATAGCATAGCACAACATAGCAAGGATGCAGAACAAAAAAATGCCCCAAGGATGAACTTAGTAGGTCTAAAGGCTTTAAAGCATGAAAGACAAAGTTGCAGTTGCTTGCCTAACCAAGCCTCAGATAGATGCTCTCAGCTTTTAGGTAAGACTTCTTTCAAGATCGGTGATTATGCTATGCTACGCTACGTAGCATAGCATAGCATAGTGTGTAGTTACTTATGCTATGCCAACACACTAGACAATGTAAGTAGTGCAACACTTGCATGGAGGCATTAAGACATCTTCAGTTAGCTCCAAAACTTGTTGGTAATGATCATTCTCATCCTAGCACCTCTTCGATAGCCAAAATCAGTAAGTTTGCTTCATCTTGCACACCCTGGGTCAATCCCCAAAATTGTCCCTACACTTGACCCTACTCATAAGAGTAGGAAAGATGTAGTCATGGATCATAGGCTCCATTTTGCTTTTATTGTTAGTATGCTTTCTGGATTTTGGCACATGTAATTTCAATGGTATGGTCATAGCGTAGCAGCAGTACACAACGAAATAACATGGTCACCTTTGCACTCTGTGGGACCTAGGACATGTGGCATCTAAATCACATTTCTCTCCTGCATTTGGCTCTATAAATACCCCAACAAAAAAAGTTTGAAGGGTTGGCTTTTGGAGAGCATAGTGGAGATTCTTAGCATTTCGATTGGCTTTGAGCATTCTGGTTGACTTCAGACATCCTTTTGTGGGTTTACCATTTTGGCATCTTAACGAGTGGATTGGCAAGCAAAAGAATCCCGAGTAGCAAGATAATGACTATAGTTCAGGGACCTACGACCATACTGCTTTATTGTAAGTTGTGTCTCTCTAGTGTTGCATATTTTGTTTTACATCTTTCCAAAACAAAGATTAGATTTGCAACCTTGGGGCAGTGCACTTTCGTACCCAAGTCTATTTATTCTTTGTTTACAATCATCGTATTTTGCACCAATTTTTATTATTTTACATTTTTTGATCATCGCTTCACTCGCATACATCATTTCCAAAACAAACGTTTATGAAAGGTTAAGTTACACCAATTAAGTCCCTGTTTGATCGACCAGACTATTTAGGGAACCCCATTTTTGTCTCTCTCCAGCATGGACCTTGCATGGATTTGGGGTTAGGCTGTACATCTGGCAACCTCTCAATGTTCAAGCCACTGATGTTTTCAGTCACTATAGTTTTTGGTACTAGAAGGAGGGCCTTTTGGTGCCCTTTCTATGTCTTGCGGGTTGTCTTACATATTGTCTGTACCCCATCACCTACTAGTATAGATGTCACATCTTTGCAATTGTCTATGCATCGTGTGGTATAGACTTGTCGCAAAGATGGTTCCTTTGGAACTCGACAGGAGGAAAAGCCTCCGATCACATATTGATTTATGTGTTTCTCGTTTACAATTTTTCTTTAATCACACAAAATGATTCCCATAACCATTGTTGTTCCCACCTCAAACCTTGAGGTCCCTTACTCGTTTCAAAATACCATAGGTGCCGAGCAACCACCTAGCCCAGTGCTGGCACCACATCAGTCTCTTAGGCTCTGACACTTGTCACCTGAGTGCTTGGCGCAAGACGTAGAGCACTACAACTTCCTCTGCGTGAAGGTCCAAGTGAACATACCCTTGGATCGCCAGGAACTCAAAGACAAACATAACTTCGAGTTTCTCCACTAGAACGGGAGGGAATTTGTCCCTTCCCCTGATGTTGTCATTCCATTGACCAAATCGTATTAATGGGTCTTAAACCAACTAATATAAGTGAGTAGGTCCAAGGAGAGGGATATGACATCCCACTACAATGAGGTGTTCTAGGACGAACAAGAAGACCTGGACTCCCAATCCAAAGGTGGTGGCCAGATCTATGCTACAGCTATCCCTTCTGCAACTATCTTCTAATCAAACTCACTTTTCTCGTCTGCCCCCTTCACAATTACCACGACCCCACCACAACCTACACCTATGTCAGCCATGGGCAACCATCCTATACCTTCTATGTACTAATAGGGGGCCCCTTCAACTTCATTCTTAGTCAACCTTCCTTCTCAATCTGCCCCAGTAGCATACCCCCAGTAGCATACCCAACATTAGTCATGACTACACTGCCATATGTCCACACTTTTCCCATGTCTGTTACATGCAAGCTTTGCCTCTGGTCCTTCATCTGCACCTATCCCACCAGCAATGGCTAACCCAGTCTCAACTACGTGGTGGGTGCCAACCCTATCCTTACCTATGGCATAACCCCCTCAGGTAGCATACTACGTGCAACCCCAAGTGCACCAGCTTTCACACGTAGTACAACCCAGTGCAGGGTTGTGGGCTACCCCGCGAACCAGGCAACCTATCAACCCCATAGCCGCACCAATGGCTGCCGCATCAATGGCACCACCCATTGGGTGGTAGATGACCCAAGCGATGCCATTCATAGAAGTAGCACTAAAAACACCCCCCATGGGCCATGTCATTTCCTCTACACCGTAATCCCCATTAGTGCATATGATGGCTGCTCAAGTAGCCCCACAACCATATGCAATGTCACCGGGTCTGGATGAAGCTTTTCAACTTATCCAAACCCTCAATGGAAAATCAAATGCCTCAAATCCATTGGTTTCGACACGGTGTAGGTCGTGGATTTTTCCCATGATGATCCCATTAGCCTAGCTGTCCCCATGCTCACATTGCCCCTGGGATGCCACTCCCCCAATTCACAAAACACAATGGGGAGGGCGATCCTAATGCACATTTGGTAACGTTTAGGTCTAAATATTTGTTGTTGCAGTAATGGCCACACACTATTATTCACATATTTTCCATGTCCTTGATAGAAAAGGCTTTAGACTAATACCGTGCACTCCCACGCACCTCTGTCTCAACTTTGGAGGAGATGCTGAGTTAGTTTGTGACTCGTTTCAAGTATAACATGAAATCGGAGGTCATGCTGGACTAGTTGATGAGCGTCAAGCAAGACTCGCTGGAGTCTATGCAAAGATTCATACAGTGGTGGAGTGCCACCTTGAATGAGATACGTGAGCCTATTGCGGAGGCCCATCTATTGGCTATCTTCAATGGGACAGTAAACAACTTCATTAAGTCAAAGCTGTACTACCTAGCCCCGTGCTCCCTCAGTCAAGCTTTCACTCAGACCAAGAGCATCCAAGACATGGTCAAAGCTAGCAAAGACCTAGCCTATATCACATACAAAAATGCATATATAAAAAAGAATAAAGAGAAGGGCAAGGCCGCAATAGCCACGATGGCCACTGTGGCTAATGACACTAAACCCAACAACAGCAACAACAAAAAGGCAGCCGTAACAACAACATCTGGCTCAAGAAATACCAGTCAGACCTCAATATCAACACTTGAGGCATCAACCCAGTGTAAATGAAACTTCGAGCATAAGGATCACTCCAAATACACTCCTTTACCCATTAAGCCTTCAGAACTCCTGAAGCAACTATTGGGGGCTTGGTATATTTAGCATAAGCGGATGTCAGAGGAAGTGATTAAACATCATAAGTAGTATTGAAAACTTCTTAGGAACCCCTCCTTGGCCATGCCCAATGAGCCACAAGTTCCTAAGAGCTTTAGGCTGAAACAGTTTTGTGACTACCATCAAATATGCGGTCATGATACGGACTATTGCCTAGTGTTGAAAGATGATATCCAATGCATGATCGATTAGGGCAAGCTTGTCTTGGATGAAAGTAGTCTTGTTCATCCTAAAAAGTAGTCCATGCAGATTTACAAAGACCCCCTCAATGCCAACAATGTGGGGTATACCATCAACATGATTGGCATTGATAGTAACCCAAAACCACCACAGTAACCGTTCATGGTATGTGTGCCTCAACATAGTGTGGTGATACTGATAATAGCAAAAAATATGCCACAACAACCATTTGTCCTTAAGGTTCCCCCTCAAACATCCACCCCTACACCTTTTGTGCTCAAAGCCACACTACCACCCACACCAACACCATAACCACCATTCATCATTAAGGTGCCAAAACATTCAACTACCCCTACCACATAAAGCCAAGAAACTAAAATAGCCCTGCAGTCCCCTCATTCAAGAAAACAGTAAGAGCATTTGGTGGATAGGATGGCCAAGGAACGCATCACCTTAGGTCCTCCAAAGCCTACCCCCTTGTCCTCGATGCCTACAGTTGCCTTATCATCAACAATTGATAACACCACACATGCGCAATCATCACCACCCTGCCCAAGAAGGTCTAGCACCCAACCTAAAACTGCCCCTCCTAGGGAGATTCATTTCTTAGGATGAATGGAAGAGGAAAAGGGTGGAAAACAATAACATGGTGGACAGGATATTCTTAATTCCCTTATGCAAGTCAAGTAGGGTTTGAAACAAGAAAAAAAACATAATCTTGAGCCTATATGACTTGGTAATGAATTCTACTACACATCGCAAGGCCATAGTTCGCATGTTAACATCCATACCAGTCGACGAGAACATGCCAGTAGAGGAGAAAGTGATTCACACTGTTATGCTTCCCTCTATAGCCAAGGAACCATGGCCATCTCAGTTAACACTCCATGATGAGTCCATTAAGGATGACCCTGAAAAGGGTTAGGTGACAATAGTATCCATGTTCATCACAATTTGGATTAGTTAGTACAAGATCCTAAGGGTACATGTTGATGACAAGGCCGCTACTAATGTCATCCCCTTTTTCATAGTGGACATGTTGGGCTTGGTCGATCAAATCAAGCCCATGATGACATCCTACTTAAAATTGTTTAACAGGGTGTGTGTGCTAGTAAAAGGAACTATATGTATAAACTTTGTGGCACAGGACCAGATCTCCACAAGCATGGTATTCATAGTGATAAAAGAAATCCCTAGGTTCAACCTAATCATGGGGAGATCGTGGTTGGTCCAATTAAGGGCTATTTCCTCTCCAATATACAAGGAGATTCACTTGCCCTATGCAGGAGGGGAAGTGGTAATTCATGATGATGAAGTGGCTCCCTAAGCCATAAATAATGTAGGAATGGAGCAAGGATTAGAGATTGAAATCTCTGAAGATCGAACCCCTATTCAAACTGAAACACCTAAATAAGTCGAAACTAGTTCGAATGGAGAAGCAACATGGACTGAGTTTCCCTTTTAGGTAGTAGATGATGACATAAAGGAGTATCATAACAAGGCCCCTTGGTCGTACACATCACTATGCTACAATGGGTTAGGAAGTAGCTGCAAGAATGATCGTTGTTTGCATTAGCATAACTACTTCACTGCTTCCACCATCATTACTGCTTGCATCAACGATATGTCCATTGTTCACATTATTTGCTTTGTATTCATTGTTTATGCTAGCATCTTCCTCATTGCTTACATTGTTCACATTACATTTATTGTTTGCATCACATCACGGTTTGTAAAGGCCTAAAACTAGCAATCTTTTTTTTTTCATCACCCTACGAGGGTCCAAAATGGCCTAAAACTAGTAATGGCCTAAAATGGCCTAAAACTAGTGATGGCTCGAAATGGCCTAAAACTAGCGATGGCCCGAAATGGTCTAAAACTAGCAATAGCCCAGAATGACCCTAAACTATCCATCGTGGCCCACCAAGACCTAATACTAGCAATTTTACTACTATGGAGTAAAAAAGAAAAGAAAATAAAGAATACATTGAAAATATATATATATAAATATTCATTGAGCAATGGCCCAAAATGGCCTTAAACTAGAATAAGAGGCTCTTAAGGAGCCTAAAAGGATAAAAAATAAATGAAATATATCAATTGAAATAAAATAAATTGTTTCACTTTTGTCCTTCATTCAACGTTAATCAATAATGTTTACAAATCAATTGAATTCAAAAAATATATAATGAAATTTTGTGTCATTCATGCTATAGGTTTTCATTTCCATCACTGTCTCCTCTCCCACTAGGTCCCACTTCTTCATTTGGATTCTACATAAGTTAGAAAATAAAATAGTGAGTCAAAACACAATAAAAGCTCTTAAAAAATAAGCTATAACGTAACAAAAGGTGACTAACCTGAGATGGCCCCCATGTCCATTTTGGGGGGTATCCGATCCATGTTGGCCGCAAGACATTGCAAGATCTCCTCCTTAGTGAGGCTGGCCCAATTTCCCTCTCCTAAGTTAGCGCTTGCTACAACCTTCCACTTTTCCATGGCTATCCATCTGGGTGGTCCTGGGAAGAAAGTGGCAGTGGTGGTCTCCTTGGTAGGTAGGGTCACCTCCCTTTTAGGAGACTCACTTACTGTCACTTGTTGCATGAATTTCTCATAAGCTCTGGAAGCACTAATGACATCAAGAAATAGCTTAAGGATATGAGATTCAATAGCAACATCCCAATACTATTTATGATAGGCAACACTTTCCATCTTATACATATGTTTATGGTTCTTCTGTTCCTACCCCCATTCATAAACCTTGGTGCTATAGTCTTTTTAGTCCTAGTTCTTCTATGCTAGGAACTCCATTTGCATTCGCTGTTTAATAATTTCATGATTGGTTTGGTTATTGTTTCGTACAACTATTCAGTATGTGGCATAGTTAATCACAGTCGTGCGCCAACTACCATCGTTGATGTCATAGGCCAACAGGAATTCATTCCTGGATCAGAGATCCTCCACCTACACAGTTAGGTTAGTCTTCTCTTTCTTGAGTTTCTGTACCCTCTTCTAGAGGTCCTCGTTCACATGCCTACACTCCCATAAGGAGCATGCTAAGTACAACGCACATTTACTCACTTCATCATAAATGTGACGAGGTACCTTAGTCATCTTTGGTGGAAGTTCGAGCATAGTGTCAACCTTGATGGCTTGTTGAGGGTCCCACTTGAAATGGGATGCTACCATGCATGGACGAACGTTAGTCACAGTGACACAAAAAAGGGGGGAGTAACAACTGCAACAACCTAACATAGAAATTGTAGTGTACCGATCTCAGGATCGATCTACTTTAAGCGATCGATCATGTCATTAACAAATCCCTCCATGAAGGTGAATTTGTTAGGGGTCTTAATCCAAGGATGGAGATAGATGGAAGAAGAAGGGTCAAGGGCATCAACGGTGGTGTCTACTACACAATAAACATGTTAGCCATGGTAGAGAGGATAATAATAGAGCTGATGAAAATGACACAATAGTGCAAAGATCCTACCCAAAAAACCTTTAGGGGTGATAGTGGGGGGATCACCCCTCTCTTTCTAGAAATCAATCAAACTCACCAGCATCCAATTGCAGCCCCTCTCTTTGTAGCTGACCCAAAAAGTACAGTGGCATCCTCAATACTCATTTTCATTTCGGGCACCGAAGCACATTTTGTGAAGGGGTCATCGACAAGGGCCTCTTCCTCATCAATAGGGGCCTCTTCTTCTACCTTCGAGGCCTCTTTATCCTCCCCTTTAGCAATGCCCTTGCTCCAGGAGCCAAAACCTCTTCTTCCTTTTCTTCTTCTACTCCTCATAGAACATAATCGTAGTTAGCAAGATATTCCAACTTGAAATAGGCACTATGTGACACGATGCTATATAGCGTGGCATAGTGTAACAAGCGCTACGCTAACAAAACAAGTTTGGCATACTCACCAATCAGGGATTGCACTCCTACAAACTTTGATTCATAGTTTCTTCCCTTTCCCTTCGTCTGTGTAGGAAGTCTCTTTAGCAGGATGAGATCTCTTACATTGCAACTTGGTCTTTACAGTTTTTATAATGAGATGATTTTCCCTTAACACATTGCCTATGTTTATGGGATATGCCTCTCCCATGGTATCTTGGCCACGAAAGGTATGTCCCACCCGATCCCTTGTCATTATCGAAAGTGATTTCCCGATAACTTCTGGGGGGTCTTGGGATCAGGTGGTGCAGAAAACCTGGTAGATCCATGGCTTCGATATCTGGTTATGATCTTGTTGTACCCAAACACCATTCTCATGAACTACTAGAAATTCCACAAAGCATCATAGGTAGGCTACAAAGAAGGTGTAGTGCATGTTAAAACAAGATTCAAGCTTCTCGTGAAGTTTGACCATTTTAGCTTGCAAGTCTTTGGAGAAGTACTTGGCCCAGTTGTAGCGAGTCCCTTCTTCCATGACCTCCCTTATTATCCAAGCCTACTTCACTTCAAGTATTTTCCCTTGGGAGAGTAGCTTTGGAAAAGCATGGGCACGGAAGACAGGGTAAATTTTTTTGGCCACCTTTAGCCTAACCTTCTCAATGTACATCCCCTTTCAGTACTTAGGCATCCCTAGCCATTCCTTAATGTCATCCTAATAGCTCGCATCTTTTTTAGATTTTTCTCCTACAGGGAGACCATTAGATGGGATACCAAAAAAGTTTGCAAATAGTTAGTCATTAATTTCAAATATCACTTGCACCTTGTGAACACGTGTGTAGAAGCGGTCAGCCTTCCCTGTGAAGGAATTGGCTAGGGAAAGTAATTCGGTAGTCAGGACATTTGGGTTTATGACCAGGAATAGGTCTATGAGCCCAGTCTCTTGAATGTTATGAATAAGGGCGACCTCTTAGGACTCCCTTGCTACTGCAATAAGTAACAATAAACAACAACAAAAGGAAAAAAATGAAAGTACATCATTATTTGAGCATAACAACGTACTAGGTTTGAATGGCTTAGGGAATGGTGGAAGTTCCACCTGAGTGTCATCAACGGTAATTGGTCGATGCAATGCCCATTCACTAACTAACCAGCCAACTTCCTTACACTTCCCATAGAATTTGGAATACCTAGTTGGATAGCTTTTGAATTCAAATCCAAGTTATTCTATGACATCGACACACACGTTCTCAGTGGAGGTGAACTCTTGCAAGGCCTTCTGGGCCACCACTAATGTATCTGTATTACTGTGAAGACCACCTTCATTAATGTCAAGCCTGGCAATATATAAGAATATAGTAAGCATCCTTTTTCTAGTGTAATGCAAATCATATAATGTGTTAAGATACCTTTATAGGACTTACCTGCTGGCATAGTAAACGGTCCCAGGTGGGTTCTAAAAGCAAGTGCCCATGTGACAGGAAACATATAGCATGTTGTATAAATGATAACATATGTACTCAAGCATTGCCCAGATCCAACTCAAGCACCTCAAGTCTCTTGGACACTGGTTGGAGCTTCTTGCCATTTCACTCCCGATTGACCCATCAACCAAGAATTTCAGAATGCCCCGGTTCACCCTGGGCAACAACATTTCTATAATTATAGCGGCTATCTCAGCTGATAGGTGTGACCACACGATCACACTAAAGTGTGGAGGAGGAATTTTAGGAAGTCTCGTGCACCCTCTCGAAACCAAACTGCTTACTGCCCCACAAGTGCATGGGGAGGAGGGACATTGGCCACAGGTTCACTAAGGTAGCACAAAACTCCTACAAGTTCAAGGACAATTAGGATGGGTTTCAACATAACCCTGCATGACAAAGCCCCTAAACATTAGCATTGTGATTCAAGTGATGATTACTTGTATAGCGTAGTGTGACCCTCTCTTTACATGTAGCATAGCATGATCCTCTGGTTAAAAATTTCTCTTTAGTAGCATAAAATAGAGTTAAACATTATAGGCAACGTAACAAAATGTCACGTATAGTGTAGCATAGCCATCAAGCCACGCATAGTGTAACAACAGCAAATGTACCCTAAGGTAATAGTTATGTGATACACAACACCACGTAAAAGACATGTAGCATGATAGTTACACTCCCGTATAAGAGCGACAGCTATGAAATGCACAGCGTAGCAAGACAAATGCATGGCATGTAACATAGTAAATGAACAAGTGCAAGTGGACATGTAACAATATAGCGAATAGACCACTGTACCAAGCATTGCAGCATAGTAAATTTTATAGTATAACAAATTTAACAATGTAGTAGTGTTACTAGTTTAATAGCATAGCAGTGTGATAAACTACAAATATAATGACCTAAGGGCCTCAAGACATAACGACGTAGCATAACAACAATAAAAATATTATAGCCTTAATAGTGCAGATGAAATGGAATTCATAGTATCTCATTGTCCCAATCCTACAGTGTAAAATCGCTAGTGCTATGATATGCCAAATGTGTGTCATGCTACCACAAAAACTTAGCAAACAAACAAACCCCCCTAAGAGCAGCAAATTGTGTCGAGCATATGCTATGTTGCCCAGAACCACCCAAACCCCTACGATGATGTAGTAATAATTTTTAACAATAGCGGTAGGGTGGTATTGCATGCAGTTGTAGTGTAACACCCATACACTGCTGCAACCAGAGTAGCGATGACCATAGCGTAATGGCCAAAACAGAAAACAAAAATGGTGGCAATAGTTGCAAAAATGACGAAGGTAATGGTAATAACAATCTAATCTAATACGTCGCCTAATGGAAGCAAGGATAGCGTAGTGGCTTACCAAGTAGATGGAACCTCCTCCCACACCTCAATGTGCACTGTGGAGAGGCATCCTAGGGTTTTCTTCACCTCGTCTACCTTGCCAAGTCCCTTATTCTTGCGTTCACCCTTGTGCACCATTTTTGTGCTCACAGATCGATTGTACTAGCTACTATGCTACACTTGTTTGCTCTCTCTCTCTCTGTGACCGCGCTACGCTCTGACTATGGTCTCTAGGCTCTGACAATGAAAATGACAAGTTTACCAAGGGGTAATCCCCTATTTATAGCCGATGCCGTAAAACAAACTTGTCATTTTCGTATCTTGAGTAACACAAGATGCCCCTACACCGTAGCACTACTATAGTGAAATCCCATTGTAGCATAACACTCGTTGGCAGCATAGTCAATGGGCCCACCAAATATTACATCGTAAACGGTCCTCTAAAACCTTAAACTGGTGATTTTAATTTACAGATTATTACATGGGATGTTAACCTATAGTGTAGACTAATGAAGGTCCGCTAAGACCTTAAATTGGCAACTTGCAAACTTTGCATAGTAGTTGACAACTATTTCATGTTGCACTGTTGCTTTACAAACATTCATTACATGTTGTTGCTACAAAAAAGTATCACTTGACTTGGTATTTTTTCTTATTGTGGTAGGTTTAACAAAAATGGCCATGCATGCTTATCTTTGTTCACTTTTGGCCTTGACAGGCCCTCATGGCAAACTCACTAAACACCTAAATTTAGAATCAATAGATTGAGAATTATCTACTAACAACACCGTAGCATCCCTGGAAACATCCCTAGATTGGCCTGAATATTTTGTCCAAGCCTTAGACCTAGAGGTCGGGGATGTGATTGAAACACTTGTAACTATATCTAGGGGGAAATGAAGACATTAAAAGTTAGCTCCCTCCTAGATCCACAAATGTAAAATGACATATCTAGCGTTCTCCAAGACAATGTTAAAGTGTTTGTGTGGTCCTATGATGACATGCTGGGCCTAGACTTGTGGCCCATACAACATAACATTGTCTTAGACCTGCATATCAAGGCAGTCAAGTAAATGGCTTAAAAAATCAAACCAGAAATCACACTAGCTGTACATGATGAAATGACCAAGCTGTATCAAGCTAGTTTCATTCATGTGATTGATTACTTGGAGTGGGTGTTGAACATCATTGTAGTTTCTAAGAAAATGGGAGGTATACAAATTTGTATAGACTTTTGAGATCTAAACAAAGCAACAATTAAAGATGATTTTCCATTACCAAGCATTGATCAACTCATAGACACTATAGATGGTCATGCCTTATAGTCCTTTATGAATGGGTTCTCAGGTTACAACTAGATGTGCATCAACGCAGAACATCAGTTAACAACTACTTTCATGATTTCTTGGGAAACCTTTTCTTACACCATGATGCCTTTTGGACTTAAAAATGCTAGACCAACCTATTAACAAGCTATGATGTACATTTTTAGTGACTACCTAATGAGACGTGATATCGCAGTTTTTCATCAAATCTATAAATAAGAGGTGGAACTCCCCTCATTTCTCATCCTAGGCTTAAAGTAGGAAAACTCTGGCAGTTTGATCACTCCAGAGATAGAATATTTTCCATGTGCCTGCAGTAGGAGTCTCCAAGTGAACGAATCTTTATTCGAGTAGCTTTGTACCTGAATACAAGTTGTGTACGACAATAAAAACGAGCTTTGTGGATAAACCTTGTAGTGCATGGAATAGGTTTTATTACCTGTTATTTATTACATGTTATTTATTACTTTCATTAGCGTGGCATGAGTACGACTTGATTATGAGCATTGACGAATGTCTACGACTAATCAAGGAATCAGCTGCTGATTGCGATTAATCTCTCTCACCCTCAACTGCTAGAATGTGGAATGAGTACGACTTGATTACGAGCATCTATGGGTGTGTATGGCTAGTCAAGGAATCAATTGCTCATTACGTTTAGGCTAGTTAAGTGCCTCAGTATGACCACTTTGAGAACATGCGTTATGTGTGGTGATCCTAGTAACGATTAGCATTTGGTAGGCATAGTTGCATAGTTTAGGGTGTGTACGGTAAGTGGGAATGGATGCTGATGCTAGTTAATTTAGACCTAGTTCTTAGTTAGAGTTAGTTAGCTCTCTCAACCCTTCACCTTGATAGCATAGGAGAAAAATCATAAAAGACCATAAAAATCATATACCTCGGACTTACTTAACCATATGTGACAACAACAAGTAAGTCTGGGAAGACAATGAATGATTAACCCCAAGTGTTCCATGGGGCGTTTAGGCATTTAGTCTACGGAGTTCGACCAGATCGTGCGTGCTATGCTCATTTCGTATGGTTGAGTGTAGGGGTACCTCACCACTCATCACTACCTCTTGGAGAAATTAAACGATTACATGGATGATATAGTAGTCAAGTCTAAGGAATCTATTGATCATCCCAACGATCTAGATGTTGTCCTCAAACATTTTCATAGGCATGACTTGTGTCTCAACCAAAGGAAATGTGTTTTTGGAGTTAAAACTAGATGCATGCTAGGGTTTGTAGTGTTGGAGGAAGGGATACGAGTGGACCTCGACAAGGTAAGGACCATCGTCAACTTAGCACTGCCTATGAACCTTGAAGAGCTATGCAGGTTGCAAGGTAGAGTACAGTTTATCCAGAGGTTTATCATGAAGTTGATAGACAAATTACACCCCATGAAACACTTACTTAAAAAGGGGATCAACTTTGAGTGGATAGAACAATGTCAACAAGCCTTCGATAACCTAAAGAAATAGCTCTTGCACTTCCCAACTGTTTACCCACCACAGAGGGATAAGCCTTTCTACATCTACCTTGCCACCTTAGATACATCTATTGCAACATTGTTATGTCAGAAGAGAGATGATGGATCTAAAATCCTAATTTCTTACTTGAGCCATGCACTAATAGCTTATGAGGCAAAGTATAATGAAGTAGAAAGAAATTTTCTCACACTAGTGTTTACATTAGAAAAATGAAGACATTACCTCTTCCATAACAAAGTTAACATCATATGCAAGGGTAATGTACTTCGGGCTATCAAAAACAATTTATATGAGTGCAGTAGGATAGCCATATGGAAAGCTATAACAGTAGAATTCGATTTGCATTATGTTTTCCAATCATTGACAAAGGGACAAGCAATAGCTACACAGCTCACAACCTCACCCGTTGATGATCAAGCAATGATAAAGCTAGAGTTCCCTGACGAACATGTCAACAACATCAATCTTGTGCCATTACACTTTGAAGCTACTTTACATTTCGATGGTGCCTCAACTACGCAAGGTGGTAGTGCTGCTACCATCATTACATTCCCCTCTAGGGATATTCAACCTTTTGCTTATTGCTTTATGTTCATTTGCACCAACAACATAGATAAGTATGAAGGACTCCTTAGGGGCCTCTTAGTAGCCCGAGAACTAAAGATTCAACATTTGGTAGTCCGAGACGATTCCCAACTCATCGTCAACTAGATAACTAAATTCTATGCCTATAAAGATTCACACTTACAACCTTATTATGACTTGGACAAGAGTTTGCTGAAATAGTTTACAACAACAGACATCCAACACGTGCCTCGCAGTGAGAACACTATAGCAGATGCACTAGCCACATTAGCATTGAATGTGCCATTGCACCTATTTACAACTTTAACTGCTTCAATGATAGAATACATAGATCCTATTACTCAAGTGGTACACATTGCATCTGTAAGCACAATTGATATTCAATAGTGATATGCTAACTTCAAAGCTTACCTTCAACATGGTGAACCCCTGCACGATTTAACATCCACCCAAAAGGATGCAATCTGAAAGTGAACATGGCAGTATGTCCTTGTAGGAGATAACACTTTATGCAAACACTCCTTTGATGGGATATTAGTAAGTTACGTTGGTGAGCAAGAAGCACAAAAATTGTTAACGAAGTCCATGAATGATTGTGTGGAGGACACATAGCCCCTAGGGCTATGGTAGTGAAAATTAGATGCCTAGGGTACTATTGGCCTTGCATTAAAGGAGATTGGCTTGCCAAATTGAGGGCATGTGATGTATGTCAATGCCAGGAAAATCTCATACACGTGTCACCTACTAAATTACATCCTACATAGATCATGTGGCCATTTCAATGATGGGGACTAGACATCATAGGACCCATCATGGCTAAGTCTTCTGCAGGACATAGCTTCATCATCATTGCTACCGAGTACTTTACAAAGTGGGTGGAGGCTATTCCCCTAAGGAAAACTACATGTCAACATGTTTTCCAATTTATCCTAGACAACATAGTAACAAGGTTTGGTCTTCCCATGACTATTGTAACGGAAAACAGGCCACATTTTAGTAGCATAAAAACAAAAATATTTTGTGAAAACCTTGGCATCAAGCACTCATTTTCATCACCATACTACCCATAAGCAAATGGTCAGGAAGAGGCAACAAACAAGGCCATCATCAACCTACTCAAAAGGATTCTTAGTAGCACCAAGAGGTAATGGCATGAGAAAATCCTCTACATATTGTGGGCTTACCGCACGACGTGCAGAACGACTATAGGTAAAACTCCTTATAACCTTGTTTATGGATCTGAAGCAGTGTTACCTCTTGAATTGTGGGTACCATCACTTCGAATGATCTTTTCAAGCATCGTGAATGAGGCCCAAAATAATGAGTCAAGGATCATTGACCTTGACTCCATAGAGGAGGAGCATGCCCAAACACTTGATCACATTGAATGGTACCAAGACATGCAATGTCAAAAGCACCATTACAATCTACATCAACGACTGATCAAAAAGGGAGACCTAGTCCTCAAGGCTATTCATGAACATGTAAACAAGTTCTTAGCAAACTAGGAAGGCCCATTCATAGTCACGAAAACCTATGAGAATAGGGCCTTCAAGTTAGCTGATATGGATGACAATGAGTTTGCAAATCCCATGAACCACTTGTACCTCAAGCCATACTACGTCTAATACAAAGCAAGGTAAGCACCATCATCCGCTACGATGTAAAACTGGTAAAATATATCTGCTATGATGTAAAACTGGCACATATAGTTTGATATGTCTATAAACTAGCATAGCAAGTCTACTATAACTATAAATTGGCATAACATGTCCTTGGGACACAACATAAAACTGGCACCCATAGCATGGTTTTCTATGACCTTAAACTGGTCATCCACCATCCACTACAACATTAACTAGCACAGCGGTCTACTAGAACCTTAAATTAGCACTTCACAATTTGCTGGTACCTTAAACCAGCACATTTGATGGTCTACCAAGACCCTAAACTAGGTTCGTAGTGCAATGCCTAGCTCACATTCACAACCCTACAAATAAGAAAGCTTGAATAATTTTGTGTCTCTAGATAACATGGGGTGGGATGCTACAGTTCTAGAACACAGTTCAAGATGCTAAGGAAACACCCTCTAGGACACATGCAGTGTCACCACCCTTGGCATCTTGTTGACCTTTTGGATATGTCATTTGACATCTTGTTGACTTTTTGGAGCTACCACTACCATTTCCACTCATCCTAGCAGTAGCTCTTGCCATCAATGCTTGCTACTAGAGTTCTAGCACTATTGTGGCTCAGAAACAAAGTTGCTACCCTCTAGCCCTTGCCACCATCCGAACCCAAAAGATGTTAAGCTATTAGGCTTCTTACCTTACAACTGAACTACATGATGTTTGCCTTCGGTGAGGAATCCTGAGCACTAGCATCACCACCACTCCTAGCCTCTTCAATGCCAACTTTTCTAGCTTACTAGAACCATTGCTAGCCTTTTTACTTTGGACATCACATGACTTAGCAACAATACTCACTACTCCAGGGATGTCTAATGTAAGCAGGACTTTGCCCTTACTCCACATTATGGTTGTTTCTTTTGGTTTTCTCTCTGTTTTGTTTGCAAGATACAGGCCAAGATGGTGTTGTTCAGAGGCACATTTTGCCATGGAATCCAAGACACTGCATTGTTCCAAAGTGATTGCTTTGACTAGCTTGGCTACTTGGGAGTGCACACCCTGCCCCCTCTCAACCCACTTGACCTTGTTCCTTATACTTGTAGTTTTTAAAATCTCCTTCACAAGCTTTCTCATTGCATATAAAGCCCTTCCACATGCCCAACTACCAAGTCCATGATGAGTGTAACACAACTCGCCTCATGGGAAGCATCTGTAGGGACGTAACACAACTTGCCTTAGGGAGGAAACACTTGCCTTGAAACAACAAGGTTGTTTCCAAGTGAACATGGCTAAACAACAAAAAAAAATANNGGGGGGGGGGGGGGGGGGGGGGACAAGTGACTAAAACAAATGGCATTGTAGCTGTTTCAAAATGACCATCTCTAAGAACTCCGATGAGAGGTTGAAAGCTAGCAAAAGAAAGATGCCCATGCATTCCAACTCCCTCACAAGCACTCTGATGAGGGATCATGCTATGTTACATCTTTTCCTCCCCCGAACCTACTCCCCAAATCCACCCTTTTCCCCCTTTCCTTACATAGCTATCCCAATACTCCCAAGCATCACACAAAGCAACATTTGAGCAACCACTGGAGAGCAATGTTGGCATCTGTTTCTTCATGGTGTTTCATATTCTTTGTCGATGTCTCTTGAGCAAGTCTTCTAGATGTCAAGAAAGAGGGGCCATTGAAACACCATAAAATTTTAGGGCCCTGATGCTTTGGTAGAGTCTTGGAATTTGGGCAAGGACTTTCACAAGTGTAGCATCATGATGGGAAGTTAGGACATTATAGGCATTGTGGATAGACTATATAGTTTGGCAAGTTTTCTATTTCCTAGACTGACAAGCTTGCTAAACTTTCCAGCTTGCCCAAATTGACAATTGACCTAGCTAACAGTCTATCCAGAGACCATGCTAGGAGTTACCGAAAGTGTTTAGGATGAGCTAAATAGTTCAGCAAGTTTTCTAATGGAGAAACCTGCTATGCTATGCTATGCTATGCTGCATAGCATAGTAAGCCTTGAGGAGACCAATCAGACGTCCAAGATGCAAATTGATAACAAGCCAATTTTTCAAAGCATTTTCCCTATTTCACCTCTAAAATGTAAGTAATATGGTGCAATAGAATTTGGTGAATTTTGTCAAGAATCATCTCAATCTAAGTGCTACACTGTGCTACGCTACATAGCATAGCACAACATAGTGGGGATGTAATTCAATAACATGCCTACTTAGATGGCTCTAAAAAATAAAAAAAAATTGCACATGCTTCAACCATTAAACAAGTTTGTTCTGTTGACACACCACCAATAGAAAAGCCCTAAGCATTCCTATAGGGTATCAAGGCCAAAAACCAAAAAATAGTCGTGTAGCATCATAAAGTTCATTTAAAACATAAGGTATGCATATTTTGAAAAATAGAAGAATACATGGTTTATAGGTTCCACATTGGCTCATCTTGCAAGGAGTCAGGAGTGTTAAACATTGTCATCATGCATTCATGGATGTTTTCCCACAAGTGAGAGTTGGAAAATACTTTTGAGATTCATTTAAAGGAAGCGTTTTGGCAATGTGCTCAGAAAGTGCAAGCATTCTACTTGAGCCAAATCTCCTAGGAAACCTCCACCCATAATGAAATCTCATGCAAGTGACTTTGAATGATGGACCCTTCTATAATCATTGCCCAACACTAATCCCACATAATCCTAGTCCACATGTGCACAAATCAACCTACAACCTTTGTAAATAGACATTCCTTAAAAAGGCATGTCGCAATTTTAATCTCCTTATAGCAAAGGATACATTGGTAGGCTATGGTAAAAGCCATCTGATGAGACGCAGATTGCACAAGCCGTGATATCGTGGCCGACGTGATATCGTTTCTTTCCCTGCGATATTGCGTACGTGATATCGTGGTCCACCATCATATCTATAAATAAGAGGTGGAACTTCCCTCATTTCGAATCCTGGGCGTAAAGTAGTGAAGCTTTGGCGGATTGATCACCCCAGAGATAGAATATTTTCCATGTGCCCACAGTAGGAGTCCCCCAAGTGAATGGTTCTTTATTCGAGTAGCTTTGTACCTGAACGCAAGTTGTGTTCAGCAATAAAGAAAAACTTTGTGGATAAAACTTGCAGTGCATGGATAGGTTTAATTAATGTTATTTACTGCTTTGCTAGTAACGCGGAATGAGTACGACTTGGTTATGAGCGTTGACGAATGTGTACAGCTAGCCAAGGAATCGGCTACTCATCGCGAGTAGATTCTCTCAACCCTTTCCTCCTAGAACGTGGGACAAGTACGACTTGATTACGAGCATCTACAGATGTGTACGGCTAGTTAAGGAATCGGCTGCTTGTCACACTTAGGTTAGTTAAGTGCCTCAGTATGACTGCTTCGAGCACATGCGTTACGTGTGGTAATCCCAGTAACGATTAGCGTTTGGTAGCCACAGTTGCATAGTTCAGGGTGTGTATGGCAAGTGGGAATAGATGCGGACGCTAGGACTTAGTGCTGTAGTTAGAGTTAGTTGTAGTTTCTCAACCCTTACCTCTTAGCATAGGAGAAAACCGAAAATTACCAAAAAAATCATATACCTCAGACTTGCTTAACCATACACCGTGACACATACAAGCAAGCTTGGGAAGACAATGAACGATTAACCCCAAGCGTTCCTTGTAGCGTTTAGGCATTTAGTCTACAGAGTTTGACCAGATCGTGCATGCTACGCTCGCTTCGTATGGTTGAGTGTAGGGGTACCTCACCACTCATCACCATCATTGGAGTTTTTCTTAAGTGAGCATTGCATTATGAGCCAACAACCAAGCAAAAAACCTCACTTTTGGTTGACAATGCAACCTCCAAATAAGGTTGCATCCCCTTACTTTGGCAAAGGATTGCCTATAAAGATATGAGATCCACTGTCTATGATTTATCAAGGTAAAATGCAAGGTATCTTTATGGGTTGAATTAGGGGGGCTATGTCTTTTAAGGATGTTAAAAATTTTGGTGAATTGGCCATGTCTACTATCGTTATAAAAGATTGATAGAATTCTCCATTTTGCTTACTGAACCAATCCTTTACATGTGCCCTTGGACCTTTGCAAAATAGGATGACTACTAATCATTTTGTGATGAGAATGTCCTACCTAAAGACCTTTCACTAGAATTTCCTACTTTCCCAAATTTCCAACACCCAAGAAACTAAAGGAAAGTCCACCCTATCCTAATGGTTTCCCATATCTCTGAGGCTTTGTCCTAGCAAGTCCACAAATTAGGATATCACACTTGAAAATAATTGACCCAAGGCTTGTCCACCTAGGACCAAACCTTCCAAGCTAGCTTAGCAACCAGAATACAAGCCTACCTTCCAAAAGCCTAAAGTGCTTAGGAGGGAGACTATAGATGTCTAGGTAGCCTATGACACACATAGTACTATCACTTGAGAGCATGGAGGATATTCAATGTATTATGATGTAATTTAGAATCCACAAAATTGGCTGCCTATTCAATTGCTTGCATGCTAGCCTTCCAACAACTCCACTCCTCAGTCAACATCCCCCTATTCAAATGGAAAAGTGCAGATGTAGAGAAAATGTCTCGTGGTACCATCCCCCACAAGTAGTCATAGTTTATGCACAATATAACATACAGGAATCTCCCCTCACTAAGCCACTATCATGTGCTCTATTCATGTGCTCGATCCAGTTGCCTTTCTCTTTGTCTGTCCCCTTCTTACTCCCAATCTTGTGGCACCCGTTCTACCCTCTCGCACTCTCTGCGAGTAGCCTCATCCTATAAAAATTCCTCCTGAATCTAGACACAAAGCTCATCTACTAGCTAGACTCAAGCTTCTTGCACCATCAAGGTTTGCTATCGAAGCAACTACTCCTACTCCTGGAAGCAAGCTTCTAGGTGAACTTGTGCCTGAGAATGGGTTTGCTCCCATTTGGCTTCCCAATCTCATCTTTCATTGGCTCAAGATGTGGCAGCTACCTCCTTCCCCACATGGTGGAGCTCCTCTACCTACAACACATCACGTCCAAACTCTATCAGTAGCAAAGCATTTGCCACCACCATAAGGTTTGAGACAACTGACTCCCAAAGGCCAGTTCACTTCTTGGAGTATACCACCATAGGCATGGCCCTCAACTAGGAGGACCTAGAGGGATCAGAAGGACCCTCTTGCAACCAAGATGACCCTAAGGGCCTAGATGGTTCTAGCCTTGGCCCCAGCCACACCTTCGATAAAGGGCCAAAATAAGCCAAAAATGGTGCCCCCTCTTATGTTGTTGTAAGACAACCAAAAAAAGGAAAGACATGTTAACCCTATCTTTCAATTTCATACATTTTAGGAATGCAAAGTGCATGCCTTAGAGCTTGGACTCATTTCCAGATTGGACAAAAAACTGATCAACCAACTTAGCAACCCAAGCCAAAATAGGTGGCAAAGTAGATTTGGGCACTTGCCAACTCTGCATCCATGGCATTGGCCCAATAAAGAACATGTTAATGTCCTGAAACCCTCAAGTAATGGGAAAAATGATTTTTCCCTCTTCCTAGGCCCCAAATACCTGGTGATCGCTATCTTTGTTAGGGTAATTTCAATGCTTTGAAAAATCATCTTGTTATCCCACCATTCGATAAAAGAGGTGTCATCCGAGAGGGCCGGGTCAACCACCAACTATGGCAAGACATGGTCCCATCCACAATGTTCCACCATTTCCTAGAGCTTGATATTTACTTGAAATGTTGCATAGTTAGGTTCATAGGTTACCATAACCCCCATTACTACTATGATTTCCTCCCATGCTCTTGCAACCCATGAAGCCACCATCACAAGGGGGGGCGGGAGGCGTGGGGTGGTGGAGGGGAGAGGCAACTGGTGTTGATGAAAGACTTTATGATTTTGGTTTTTCCAAGCCTCCCATAAAAGTAATGTGGCCTTGGAGTTTCCCAAGAGCATTAGAATGGGAGGCCAACCTGCTGCATGCCATATGGCATGCATGTAGATATACTAAAAGGTGAAATGCAGGATGGTTTCGGGTTCATTCCCGCAGAGTAGGCAGGTGGAATCAATGTTGAGGCCATGCCTCAAATTCTCATAATCCAACCACCTCTATATCTGCATTCATTGTGCATGGGTGCAAAGTGTTTGCCCCAGCCTCAAATCATGCACCCTCGATTTGCATCTGACATAATTTCCATTGATTATCTATATCCATTGGGCCATCTCCTCATCTTGGTAGGTGAATCGAAATAGCAGGCATTGCTAACCAAGCATTAGTTGATCCTTGAATTTAGAAACCCCTAAACCCCCCACAACTTAAGGGCACACAATCCGATCCTAGCTGGCCAAGTGCAATTTGCACCCCCTCTACCTCCCAACCATATGAAATTATGCACGTGTTGGCCAATAGCCTAGATCACGACCCCTGAGGGTAGCAATAGTAGCCATAAAACATGCTATTACTACCTCTTGAGGATTTCAAAGTCCAATTTTCTAACTTGTCATATGCTAATGATGTCATGATGACTAGATTGTAGGTGGGCATTACTTGAGCACTTTTAATAAGAATGGCCCAAGCAATGCACTACTACTTGCAATCTTTGTCAATGGTCTCTTTGATTTATCAATGTTCATTAATGACTACCACAAATTTTTCCCTTTTATACAAATTTTATTTGACTTGGTCAAAACATAAACAAACACCATATAAGACTTCTTGCTAAAAGCCATGTTGAACGTAACAACCACATGTCATACAACATTATAGGTATGTACTATTTTGTGATGGTGTTTAGTTGTCATAAGAAAAACCAAAAAAGAAGAATCTCATTGACAAATTCCCACTCTTCAACCTCCTTTTTGTTGGATCCATCTGTAGCCAATAAGGATGCATCGTAGTTGGCATATTGAAGGTTTCCTCTAAATATGTAGTTTACTTTGGCTACTAGGTTGAGCCAATTATACCATTTTTCTTAATTCAACGCTCCTAGGACTATTCCCATGTTCTTGAAATTGACTGACATGATGTTTGATTTTGTCCCTTATCCAAAATCAAAAATGGAAGAATAATGTACTCTTTAAACACAATTCTACGTTAGAAATGAGATGGAAAGATGAGTATAATCCTCTCCTAGCACTCAAACTTCTACTCATATCACACCTCAAATCANATCCTCTCCTAGCACTCAAACTTCTACTCATATCACACCTCAAATCCACACTAAGTCCATCCTTTTAAGTTTTCAAAGTTCATAGGCATTGCCAGAAAAACCTCCCCTATGGGATTGGAAAAATAACATGAGGTATAAAATACTTTAGTTACAACCTTATAGGCTTTCACAACCTATGTAGCCATCAAGGAAAAATTTTGAATGTGTTGTACATTTTTTTGTTGCAAAACAAACTTCAATCCCTAGGCTACCATGTTACTTCATTCCTAAGATTCTAAATCATGGATCATGATTCAATATCATGTAGAATTGTAAAATTAAAGAACATAAAAAAATATTGAATTTTTTATCATTTTCAAAAGTATATGCAATTAATAAGACAAAACTTGAAAAATAATAAAAAGCATGTTTAACTTCAAAATAGAAAATTCTAATCATGAAAATATAACAACATGTACCATGCATGAACATCAACATAAATTCATTAAGTATACTCTCATATACTTTAAAAAATTTCAAATGTAAGCTATAATGGAAAATATGTCAAATTATCAATACTAATGTTTTAAAGTTTAAAATATTGACATCTATCCAAATTACTCATTTTCCTTCCCTTTTCCAACTTTCACTCCCCTAGTTTGAAGCTTAGCTCTTTGTCTTTGCTTAGCTTCCTCCTCCTCCTTTGCAATAATCTTATCATTAACATTAATTGTATGACAATCAATGTCATGAGTGCTACCATTCTCCCTAACACTTGTAAAATAACAACTAAGATCGACAAGAATATAAGCCTCATATTCAAGTTGTTAAGCTATTATACAATTAGAAATCCAATCCATAATTTCAGCCATCATTGCACCATCATCTATTTACTAAATTTTCATTTTCTATTGGTTAAGAAACTCTACATACAAGTTTTGTGTTATACTACACATAAAATAACTTGTCTAATCTTTTCCTTGTCATCTTTGTTTGTTTTTCTAGTATAAATGTATTCAAAGTGCGCTTACAATGAGAAGCACTACAAGGCTGGCTGAAAATCTTTAAGACCAATCTTTAGGAATCTTATAACATCATTCATCCCACCATAAAACTACAATGTTAAAAAAATAAAAATAAAAATCAAACATTCAAACCCACCTAAAGATTAAATATTTATATCTAACAAAAAAACTAAAATTATAAATTATAAATCAACTTGCTAATTTTATCTAGCTTTGCTATTCTACAAGAGATTTACTAAAGCCATCCCTATGTAGAAACAACTTAAATTGATCCAAAATTACTTCATCAGAATTATCATCAGGCACTAACTTGTCTAAGGTTTCTTAAAAACCTAATGCAACTTCTAAATCTCATTCATTAGCAAAAATCCAGTTGGTATTTAAATGATGACTAGTGGAATGTAATATAGCCAGTTGCTCCATCTCCTATCAATAATATCCCAAAATGGCTTATACTTTCTCTTCTTGTGCTTATAAGATGTGGAAATGGTCTCTTTGGTAATGTCCATTGCCTCATAAAATTTTGACATTGGACAATTATTCCATCAACAAGTACAAGAGGCTCAACAACCTAATTTTTTTTTTTAAAAATAAAGAATTAAAATTGTGAAACAATGAAGAATGAAAAAACAAGAAATTGAGTCATAAACAAAACCTAAACCCAATTCATAAGACAAATATAAACAAAGTCATAAACCAAGTTTGAAATCAAACAATTTACCTTGATAGATTCTAAAGCTTTCACCCAAAAGCTATTATCACAAACCAAGCCACATACATCTTTCCTTGAACAACAATATTGTTCAAAATCACATATTCCAAATGTATGTATCAAAGATAATCAAAAACAAGTTGCAATAGGTCTAACGAGGTCTTTGCCATTAGTGTATTTCCTCATAAAACTTAAAACAATGCCATGATTATATATATATATATAGTTTCCAATCTTCTTAGCCTAGAAACAGCCTATATAATAAAATGACTCGGACGAATCGTATCATCAGCATAAAATGAATTATCGTCATAGATAATCTTTCGATGGTGGTTGGTTTAATAGTTGGCAAAAAAACAACTTGCACAGCAACTACAAAATGATGCTGAAAGTAAAGGTTGCGACTTTGAGTATCAAATTTGATTTTATAATATAAAAAAACCCTTAATTGTACCACAATTACACATACGCTAACATTTTCTCTATAATTGCCGCAATTGTTAATTTTGAAAAATACTAATTAAGAAAGCATTACAGATTTTTTTAGATTATCCGAGCTGGTAAGATTTGAGCCTTGTATTTTGTAATGACAGCATAACACGAATTTATGTATAGGCATTAAGAAAATGCAATGAACTTTGCCCGATATAAAATGTTCATATATTGGAAATGTAATGAAGGAATAAAATGTTTATATATTGGAAATGTAATGAAGGAAGTATGCTTGATGGTAGTTCGAAGTCTGCTTCCTCAAAAGTAATACAAGGGGTGTTAATATGTAAGCTTATCTTTTGAATCTCAGGTTTGTTGAAATCATATAAAAAAGATAGGTTCAATGTTTATCTCACTCAGGTGGGGTTGTGGGAGGCTTGGTGGATGAGCCAATGCTGAACCTCTTTCAAGTAGCTATGCCAAGCTTGAATCACATGCTTCCCATGATACAAGGATTGTGCATCAGGTAATTCTTGACCTTGACTCTCCTGCAAGTTGTGAGATCCATTACTTGTCCCTGTTGAAGTTGAGAATTACCAATCCTCACATTGTATATATCCCACAGGATTAAAAATGGCCAATACCACTCTATTTTACATGTTTCACATATAAACCCTGTTATTTTAAAATGTTCTTATATTTCAAAATAGTCAGTATAGTTTTTAAGTTACAGAATTACCAGCTTTGATGCACTTACGAAAAACGTCTTTATGGGATGAAGTTGTTGGATGATAAGGACAGCCGCTATTTTCATTTTTTGACATTAAAAATTGTCCAAAGATTTTTATCGGGGGTGAGTGGGGTGTTAAGGTGAGCTACAAGCTGAGAAGAAAAATAATAATCAAAACCTTAACAGAGCCCAATGTTGAAAGATGACCCCAGTCACCTGCAACAAGACAAAAGTTGGACGATAGCTGAAAAAAGAGACCAATACAACTAACTCAAAATTTAGAAAAAGGTAATATTATTGATAAAGCCTAGTTCTGGACATTGAAGTTGAACATTACTAACAATAGAGCATTTCATACCGTAGTCAAATTCATTGTAGTTGGGTTTTGATACCAAGCATCTAGGCGACATTTCCAAATAAAGAAGATAATCTCAAATAAGAGGATTTTCTAGGCTCTTTGATGATGCTTAACACAATCATCCTGAAAAAAGATACATTGAGGAAAACCAATAGAATGGTTAGGAAGGAAAACTTGAAGAGATTGACATCATTTCCAAATGTGTTGAGAAAATGAGCAATCCCAAAAGACATGTTGAAAAGAGTTATCCGCTTTACAAATGGGGCATTTAGGATGATCAATTCCCAAAAAAAGGAGCCTAGGTCTGATGGGAAGACCTTGATGAACCAAGACCAAAAAAAGAAACGGTGCTTAGGTTGGGCCTTGGAAGTCCAAATCCGATGAAAAATAGTTTTCCATTAGTGGTCCTCAAGATGTAAACTCCAACGTCTATTTAGAGTGTAGAATTGAAAAACTTGCGCATGAAACCAAGATTTGGCTTTAGAGATGCGTAAAGAGCGAAGAGGGGAAGCGTTAGGCCAAAACCAATCATCATACCAAGGAGTATTAGTATGTAGCTTATGCACAGCAAGGTCGGAAAGAACTTCTCTAGTAAATGATAATATCTTGTCTTTGAAACCCCCATTTAACTTTCGCATGTGTCCAAGAGAGGGTAGGAGAATCATTTCTAACGGTATATAATTGATCAATATGGTGGAGATTGTGGTCAGCAAAATGATTGGCCCTATGAGAAAATTCATCATAAAGACAACCTCCATTCTTTTTAAATATAGGAGACCACCAGATCGAGTGAGTCGACAGAGATTGCAAGCTTATCTGAGAAGGTTTCCATTGCAACAAACCTCTAAGTTGGCTCCAACATGGCCAAATTTGCTTGAACCAGAAAGAACCTTTGATCTTCTGAGAGTCTTTACTAATGATCCAATTGCTCCAATGAGTATTTTTCCATCTATGGTGAATACCAAGACAAGAGATATTATGCCTAAAAAGGATCTTCCAAGCTTCATCTCCTTCAATACATCGAGTCACCCATTTGGAGGCCAAAAGAATACTCTGGTGCTCAATAGAGGCAAGGCCTAAGCCCCCTTGTTCTTTACTTAAAGTGCAAGTGTTCTTTTATCGCTTATATGTTTGCACACTCTGGAAAAGCATATAATATGTTCCATGTACCCTGGAAAAGCGTTTGTAGCCATACTGATTCTGTGATTGCCAAGGGTGAGAAAAATGTCATAGTGACCATTAGACCTTCAACGCCACATTCGAAAAGGACCATCATAAGTTAAAAAGATGTTTAAACTTTTAATACTCTTTGAATTTCCTATAAAAGATTTTTAATCTCTTAAGAGTACTCTGTAACACTTTGAATTTCTTATAAACTTTCCCAGTTAACTGTGATAATTGCTGATGTTACGTCATAGATGACATCCTGCAAGCTACGTCAGAAAAGATGTTTCCATTAGCTGGTAAGCCCTCTGGAGCAAATGGAAAAGAGTGGGAAATTTCTTCCATTCAACCGACTCGATAGGGGTCTTTTGCAGAAATGCAGAGAAATCCAAGGCACGAGGATGAATGCAAGGCAAGCAAGTATGAATTCCAAAATCAACCTGCAACACGCAAAACTTGAATTCCCACAAAACCCTTCGCTTTCAATCCATCATCTCCGTGGCGGTATTAGATTTAATAGATATTCTTTGTTCAGTGTTCGCCCTTGGCATTTCCCGTCTGTACCCACAGCAATTTTAACATTTAATATAAATAACGTATGCAATGCCTGCTTTGGCGGCATACTTGAATTTATCAACAACCAACAGCATACTTGAATTTATCAACAACGAAATCAACAACGAAGAAAATGTTTATCTTAGATAAGGTCACAATCAGGTGACTTGTTGGTTAAGTTATGTAATTTGTCATAAGTTGAATCTTCACTGAGGAGCCGCAAAATATTTAAGCTTCTAGAGCTTTTACACTGGGGTAGTGTGGTTATATTACATAGAATAGAATAATCATTCAAACACATCTGCTTAATGCATGTAAATTAATATTCTATAATGTTTATAGGATAAATGTCATTTTAAATATCGTTTTAAAGATTTCTCTACCTGCCCTTCATTATTTATTGATTTTTTTCCTTGGACTTTTTCTTCCAATTAATATCATGCAATTATGTAAATGAAATATTTCTTGCATTCATGGTACTGCATTAAGTATACAGTATAGTATAAGACACAAGGACTGGCGGCAATATAAAGAATGGTTAGGGATAACCTCAATAAAAGGACATGGACTCGATGAATATTAAGAATATACGCACAATGGAGAAAGCTTAATGAATATGAAGACTAGATACAAAATGGAGGCATATTGACAGGTTCACTAAACTCAAGATGATCAAATGAAATGAAACTCTAGAATTTGCTTTGCATGTGAGGCAAAGAAATCATGTAACTGAAATGACTGAAACTGAATTCTGCGAGTAAATTTAGAGGGATAAATTCACAGGGTATTTGACTGTATAGTGTGGATGCACGCACAAATCAACATTATATGGACAGGGAAGACATGAGGAGCTTGAATTCCTGAAAATCAATCACACCATCGTTGTTGCGATCAATCCTGCGAATCATTTCTCTGCAATGCCATCGCCATTGTTCTTCATTACCATCTTCATCATCAGCATCACATGTGCCTGCATATCCGAGCCTACGCAGAAGCAGGACGATTTCATGTGCAGAAATGACCCCATCTTGGTTTTCATCAAATACATTGAACGCCTGCAACAACTCACCTTCATCATCTTCCTTGTCATTGTCATCCCCAAACAGAATACAATGCATCTCCTCAAACTCTTGGCGCGTCAAAAAATGGTTGCCTTTCTCAGAAAAGACCTTCACCATGAATTCTACTTCGTTCGTGGGTATTTGCATTCCCAGTCTGTCCAAGAAAAGGCATATCTCTGATGCGCTCACTGTTCCATCTCCGTCCTCATCCATCATCCTGAACATTCCCTGCACAGCTTTTGCCTTGGTGGATTCCATTTCAGAAGAAGAGGCTTCCGCTAAATGAGTAGGAATACTGATTCGGATTGATTCTTCCGACGAAGAATCCGCTGATGATTTTTGCCGCAGCTGTCTCTTGCTGCTGGGTCTAGGAGACAACAAACATTCGTAATACCAGAGATCCTCCATCATTTTTTCCTCTATTTCTGCAACAAGTTCATGCTTGGAACCCATGCCGATCGATCGAACTTTGCGGCCAAAACCTGGATCTATTTACAGTTTTGCATGCGGTATTTATGCTAACTAACGAGGAGGACGATTTCAAATAGAATGCTTGTCTGGGAAAGCAGAAGGGAAGCGGCAGGAAATTTCATCACCGCGTGGTTGTTATTGCAAGTTGCCAAACAGTTCCTTGGAATGGTCTCGTTTCCTTGTCAAATTGAAATTGGAACTGGAACTGGAACTGGATTGATTGTTGCCTCCTCGCTCCTCCTCCCATTTTTGTTCAATCTGGGTTCATATTGTAACCTGCAATTGGCAGCCGCTGGTTTTCTTGCCCCGTTTCTTCCGCGTACAAGGAGCTGGAATTCTTCCATTATCTCTTTTCAAAGAACAAAGCGCTGGAATTGATTGCAAAATGTTGGACACGCGGCTGTGTATGGGACTGTACACCGATCCATTTGGACGGCGGCGCTGAAAGGGAGCTCAGTCATGTATATCAGCCACACGCGTTCGATAAGTAGATGAATATAATACACGTTGCATAAGTAGATGTACGTAATTTGCAGCTTATTGGTGCAGTTTTGTTGACAAAGTGGTGTTTGCTCTATAGACAAGTTAAAGGTCATGCAAAGCGTGCGAAAATATACAGCCGTTTAACAGTCGCCTAGCCACTTGGAATTTTGGCGGATGTCATTTCCACATGCTACACGTTCAACTACAGACTCAACTTTCATCTGCACTACGTTGAGAAAAAGCTGTTTGTCAACAGGTTTTTTCCCTTAATAATTACTTTTCATTAATGTGAATCATACCAGGTATGTAAGAGCAAATTACAAATACTTGGTTAGGAGAATCTTACAAAACTTGAATTTAATTTTAGTTCATTTATTGTATTATAGTAAAAATTATCAAGTCACTCTATGTTACCAAGATTCTATGTATTATATAATAATTTTGGTCAAATTATTATGATTACATGATGAGAAGCATAATTAATTACATGTTTGACAATAAATCTTATGTCGCAAAATATTTCTAAATTCTCATGGATTATGTGCATTTCAATATGAAGATATAAATATAGAAGGCATAGATTGTCTTGGAACAAATATATTGGCATTATGGATAAGAATATTATTTAGTGTTACAAATAAGAGCTTAGTCAAAACAAGCAAGAACAAATTTCATTGAAACCACTTAGGAACCTCTTTCTTTAAAGATGGAAACTGGTGCATGATCATTAAGCACGAGTATTGCATTTAGTTGGTTGGTGTGTGGGAACTATAATGCACAAATCTTGTTATTTTTACATCTACTTAATTCAATTTTCTCCCCAATATTGCACTTGTATTTTTTTTAAAATTTTTGTATTTCTTGTCTTACATATTTTTCAACAATTTTTTCTTGAACTTTACAAATTTTTTTTTTTATAATTTTTTAGATCATCTATGCCAATGCAAGTTATTTTTTAACTTCTCTTAGCCTCAAAATTATCCAATGAATCTAACGTTTTAGTGGATTTGATATTTTGTTTTTAACAAAATTGAATATTTTTCATCTAACGAATCTAATTTTTTAGTAGATTTGATATTTTTTTCAACAAAATTGATTTTTTCAGCATATCTAATTTTTCTTTAGCAGATTTGATTTCTTTAGAATTCTCCTATGAGGTATTCTATATTACTCCCAACTTCCTCCACCAATGTTGAAATCCCTACTTCTTTTATTAATGCATTTTGATATAGAGAGCTATTTCTATATATTTATTGTAGAATTTGCATAGTTTCCTTGTAATTCATATTTCATTGAAATCTCATCAACTTGATTATTAAATAATTTTGGATAGTAAATTATGTATTTTTAGGATCTAGGTTGAGTCATTTGTGGTTGAAATATTTTTATATTAAATTTTCATGGACAATTTAGATGTTTTTTCAAGTTTTGGCATTCCAAAAGGCATAGTTCTACAGTTATATCCATTTTAAGAAAATTTGGTTAATGCTTTTAATGTTTGGTGGCTCATAGGATCCACAAGGGTCAAAAACATCATTTTTACACTTTTTTTTT
>MNCI01010098.1:175364-187242 GCA_015680685.1 Gnetum montanum | reverse complement strand
GATTCAGACATCTCAACCTCAAGTGTTTTGAGTTGAGCTGCTATATCCCTCATTTGCATGGTGTGCTCACACACATCACAAATTTTAGTGAGCTTCATGGATGAGAACTTCATTATCAAGGTGTTGGCCAATGCCTTGTCCGATGACTCAAATTGTTCATCAATGGCCTTTAACAAAGCGTGCACATTGTCATACTATTCTAGTGAACCATGCATACCAACCAAGATCTTAGTTTTTATGAACATGACACAAAGGTGATTAGATTGCTCCCATTTTTCATAATTATCAATATCATCTAGATGGCTGATTGTTGTAACGGTAGGTGGTTCATCCTTATGGATAGCATAATCAATGTTCATCTAGATTAAATGAAGAAGAATTCTCTCCTTCCACACCTTATAATTATCACCCTTTAATTTAGGAATGTCACATTTAAAATCGGAGTAACTTACAGGTTGTACAACTGCATAATTAAACTGCTTATGTCACTAAATTTGAGTTTAAAATACCATAAGACATGTTTACAAATGTAAATCATGCAAAATATGAATCAAATGATAGNGAAGGTTAAATTGCCTACACAAGCTGATATTAAGAAAGAATCCAGATGTTTTTTTCTACAAAAGCAAAGGGCACATAGNTTCCTTTTCTTAATCCCTATGGGTAAATTAAGAAAAATAATTTAACATATCATCCTAATTAATCATATTTAATACAATAAAAATTCTTATGGGATAAAATTTATCATATTACATATGATCAATCACAATGTTGTCTACCATATGTCATCCAAAATCTCTTAGTACATAATATTGCATAATTAAAGATGTTGTGGCTACTCTCTAATTATACAAAATTCTATNCTCACATGTGGAGGCAATCAGAACATGCATATTAGTTTTAAGCAATGGANAAAATGATGCATACATATACAAAAATATCCATAAAATTGATAAATTACCAAATTCAACATGGTATAAACATAATTTTATCAACTATTCTAGCCCAAGATGCCCAGGTGGAGGCCAAAGCACCAAAGAAAATCCTATAGAATGATGCTAATTCATTTGTCGACATGAAACACACTAGAAATCATAAATGATGAATGCTGGATATGCAAGCTGGAATGGAAAAAGTCCATACATAAGTTACAAATCTAGCTACACATGGAGGGAATAGACATTTGTTAGCCTTAAAACTGCTAAAGTTAAACCAAATCATTATACAAAACCCAAAACTAAAGGAAGTGTATATGGAAAGTAGGAAATCTGTGTTAGCATTGCAAGTTATCATTTTTGTGTTCAACCTTTGAAAACATTTACATAATGATAAGCTATTGCAGGCCAATGATGTAGACAATAGACTGTTGCATGAACAAAAATTGTAGATAGCACAACCAAACCAACTCTCCAAAAGAACAAAAGAAATATCCTCATTGCCATAGCAGTAATGGTTTCTACTTTCTAAATTTACGGTGCACAAAAATGCAATAAAATGTGAAAGTGAAATCTCTTTCACTAGGCAAAAACTAGAAGCGAGTGATATTCCTCAAACTAAAAAGCATAGAAATATTAAAAAAACGTTGTTTCTAGATTGCACCATCATCAAAAATTGCATCAAGATAGAGATCTAACGCTCCGATACCAAATGTAAGAAATAATTGTGCAAAAAAATCGAATTGCACAAGTAATCAAAGTGCAGAATGCAAAAGCAAATGGAATTGACCTCCAACCATTGATGCCTTTGATTAATCTTGTTTAGATTCTTCTTTTACATTGGTGCTCTACAACAATGGTGTATGCAACCTCTAAGTGTCTATGAAAGGGACCTGAATTGCAATCTTGTTGTGATTCATGGTGCTTATGTTATCCCATCAAGAATGAAATTATAGGCCACGTGATCAGTTATCATAAGAGACCTAATGCCCACGCATAAAAAATGCATTACCAAATATGAATATCACATTGATGTGTTAACTAACTCATAAAAATGCATTGGTGGGTATGGTGGCCACTTTTATGCATTAACTAATCCATAAAATGCATTAGTGGACATGGTGGCCACTTTCATGTATTAACTAACCCATAAAACATGTTAGTGGGCATGGTGGCCACTTTCATGCATCAACTAATGTATACAACACGTTAGTGGGTAACGCATGCTACAAATCATTCCAATGCGAAGAGCACTCAGCTGCTCATAGGTCAAAAAATAATTTTGGGGATAAGTGGTTAGTTGACAATCAATCAAATAATGAAGTGTTGAGAGAATGTGTTTTTCTCCCACTCCCGTATGAATGATGCATTATGTATACCATGTTTGTGATAAAAAATGGATTGTTATTATTTAGTTGAATTTATTAGACATATTCATAGAGTTAGTAGAAAGGAGTGTATTGGTTGACATGTTTGGAACCTGATCCATTCTTGATGTCTTTTTTCAATCCAAAAGATTGCTATCATACTTTTTTACATTTGCTAGCACTAGTTAAAAATGAAAACCAATAAAAGACTTGGAAGCATGGTAGGATGGATATATATGGAATCTAGTACCATGGTAAGATAATAATTCCTAATTAATGTAGAGAATAATGAATATAGCTCACATTTGAAACTGAGCAAAGGTGTTAACTTTAGCAAAGTACTTGGATAGTGGTGGTGGGAATTGTTGGTACCAACACGCCCATGCTTGGCATGGGGCCTCTGTTTTTTTTTTTTTTTTTTTAAAAAAAGAAGAATAACAAAATAAAAATAAAAAATTAATTGAAAAAAAAAGATGGGTTACCTTAACCCTAAAATTGGCTATAAAAAGCCATCAAGGTAATGGAGTTAGGAGGAGGCGAGGAGGAGAAGTCAGGCCAAGAAGCCCTAGGCCAGTGAGGCTAGGGCCGTGAAGCCATGGAATGAACCTCCTCTTTCTCTCAGTGGTTGGCAGTGTGTGCGGCAACAACGGTTGGCAGTTTGTAGGGCATTGGTGATGTTTGAATGCAACTACACATGATTCTTGCGGCAACACAACCATGCATCCTGTCGGTGGATCTTCTCTCTATCTTCTTTTATTTCAGCAAATGGCATGTGGTAGACGGTGGATTTGTGCATGATGTTTATGCAGTTGGCGGTCTCTAGGGTATTGGTGATGTTTGATCGCAACTACACATGATTCTTGTGGCAACACAACCATGCATCCTATCGGTGGATCTTCTCTCTATCTTCTTTTATTTCAGCAAATGGCATGTGGTAGACGGTGGATTTGTGCATGATGTTTATGCAGTTGGCGGTCCGCAGGGTATTGGTGATGTTTGATCGCAACTACACATGATTCTTGCGACAACACAACCATGCATCCTGTCGGTGGATCTTCTCTCTATCTTCTTTTATTTCAGCATATCGCATGTGGTGGATGGTGGATTTGTGCACGATGTTTATGCAGTTAGCGGTTCGTAGGGCATTGGTGACGTTTGATCGCAACTACACATGATTCTTGTGGCGACACAACCATGCATCCTGTCAGTGGTTCTTCTCTCTATCTTCTTTTATTTCAGCAAATGGCATGTGGTAGACGGTGGATTTGTGCATGATGTTTATGCAGTTGGCAGTCTGTAGGGCATTGGTGATGTTTGATTGCAACTACACATGATTCTTGCAGCAACACAACCATGCATCCTGTCAATGGATCTTCTCTCTATCTTCTTTTATTTCAGCATTTCGCATGTGGTGGATGGTGGATTTGTGCACGATGTTTATGCAGTTGGCGGTCTCTAGGGTATTGGTGATGTTTGATTGCAACTACACATGATTCTTGCGACAACACAACCATGCATCCTGTCAGTGGTTCTTCTCTCTATCTTTTTTATTTCAGAAAAACCCATGTGGTGGACGGTGGATTTGTGCATGGTGTTTACGCAATTGGCGGTCTGCAGGGCATTGGAGATGTTTGAACGCAACTACACATGATTCTTGTGGTGACACAACCATGCATCCTATCGGTGGATCTTCTCTCTATCTTCTTTTATTTTAGCAAATAGCATGTGGTGGACGGTGGATTTGTGCATGGTGTTTACGCAATTGGCGGTCTGCAGGGCATTGATGATGTTTGAACGCAACTACACATGATTCTTGTGGTGACACAACCATGCATCCTGTCAATGGATCTTCTCTCTATCTTCTTTTATTTCAGCAAATGGCATGTGGTAGACGGTGGATTTGTGCATGGTGTTTACGCAATTGGCGGTCTGCAGGGCATTGGTGATGTTTGAACGCAACTACACATGATTCTTGTGGTGACACAACCATGCATCCTGTCAGTGGTTCTTCTCTCTATCTTCTTTTATTTCAGCAAATGGCATGTGGTAGACGGTGGATTTGTGCATGATGTTTATGCAATTGGCGGTTCGCAGGGTATTGGTGACGTTTGATCGCAACTACACATGATTCTTGTGGTGACACAACCATGCATCCTATCGGTGGATCTTCTCTCTATCTTCTTTTATTTCAGCAAATGGCATGTGGTAGACGGTGGATTTGTGCATGATGTTTATACAGTTGGCGGTCTCTAGGGTATTGGTGATGTTTGATTGCAACTACACATGATTCTTGTGGTGACACAACCATGCATCCTGTCAGTGGTTCTTCTCTCTATCTTCTTTTATTTCAGAAAATGGCATGTGGTGGACGGTGGATTTGTGCATGGTGTTTACGCAATTGGCGGTCTGCAGGGCATTGGTGATGTTTGAACGCAACTACACATGATTCTTGCAGCAACACAACCATGCATCCTGTCGGTGGATCTTCTCTCTATCTTCTTTTATTTCAGAAAATGGCATGTGGTGGACGGTGGATTTGTGCATGATGTTTATGCAGTTGGCAGTCTGTAGGGCATTGGTGATGTTTGATCGCAACTACACATGATTCTTGTGGCGACACAACCATGCATCCTGTCGGTGGTTCCTGTTTCTCTCTCCTTTAGTTTTTTTTCATGTTTTATCTCTCTCTATGTTTTCTATCTCTCTATCACTCTATCACTTGGTCACATGGCTCTTTCCAGCTGAGACTATTCCTGGGTTTCTGTACCCATACAGGAGGTGCCCTAGGCTATAGTCTCCTCAAACGAGTTTTTCCGGTGTTGGCATGACCAAAATTTATGCATCAACAGGAATTATTGGCATGTTATGCTCACATGTGGTATGCTTGGTTGAGATATTATTATGTTTGGTGCTTGAATGGTTGTTTTATGATAATGATTTATGAAGCTCATGTACCCTTTTTCATCCACCCCAACTCCATGGCACTTGTCCATAGATTACATAGGGAATGCTTATAATATATACCTTACTCAATCTTGTAATGATATCCCTCTTTCAAAATTGAGGAGACAAGAGTTAGAGGATTTGATGAATCAAATAAATCCTAGTTGATCCTAGATGTAATTTGTGATCACCAATATTTAAAGATACAATTAAGCATATAAGATTTGATGATTAAAATTAGATTGGGATTTGTTACCTTTAGTTTATGTTGGTTTCAGTATGTTATTGTCATTATGTTTTACAATATGATCGTAGGTGGTTAATTTAGTACTATGGGGTGTTGGAACCCAAACTAATTAAAACATAGGTACACCCCAAGATTTATAGAAGTTTATAACTTGGTGCTACCTAGTAAAATCAAACCTTTAGCTTGGGGTTTAATTTAGATCATGATTTGTAGATTATGTATTAGATGATTAAATTACTTGTTAATAAACCTTTATAAGCTATATTCGACTATTTCTATTGTGACCTAAGTTAATGTCATTTATTAATTATATCTTTCATATTTAAGCAATAACTTAGTCATAGGGTAAGTTTCACTTTGGAACTCCATAGACTTTTAGTTAATTGTGTTTCTTTTATGTGAGTATAGCCCAATGGAACCTATTAATTTACATGAAACAAAAACTTTTACTAGCTAAAATCCATAGCGGTTTGTATGATTTACCTTTATATCCTGGCATGTTTTTTACTTTCATACTTTTATTGTAGGTCTAGGATTGGGAGTGCAACATTGTGATATTCAAGCTGAAGGTTGATAGAGTAGATGGTGACTATGATGTTTTAGGAAGAAATGTACAGTAAGATGAGTAGACAAGAATCTGAGGGTCTTGAAGAAGAAGATATTGCTTTGGTACAACTTATGAGAGCGATGTACTAATATTTGAGGAATTAGAACCAAGAGTATTCAACTATGGTATCTGGTTGCATCAGTGGAAGTGCACCAAACGCTCATATACCTGAGGAAGAGCAAGCTATGGGTAGAGGTTTGGGTGCACCAACTTTTGAAGGGACCAAAGACCCATTTGATTCTACGTGTTAAGGCTTTAAGGTTGATGAAGTGCTCACCTGTACAGCAAAATGAATTGGCTACTTCATGCATAAGTGCAATGCAGAACCTTGGTGGTTTTCAGATCAAAAAGCTAGGAATTGGATCGGTGCAGAGGTTATTTGAAATGATTTCCTGGTAGCTTTTAAGCAACCGCGGCTGCCATGGCTAATTTCTGCAAAAGAACTAACATCCAGGCATGCAACTGCAGTGATTGCTTTCTGTACGTTCTCAGCGTGCATCTATTTTCTTTGCACCTGTCGAACCACTCACACTTGCAGGCAGGGTTGGAAATATACAGTGCTCGTATATGGGATACTAGACTGTAATATATGTTTCATCTTCATCCAAAATCGAATAAAAATAACTGTATATAGGCACAGTTTCCCAGGTTTCATGTCTATCTAGGGTTTAACAAAATATGAAATTCCAGCCCTGCTTGCAGGTGTTACAGTTGTACTCCCATATGCAGTATACAGAATATAGTGTTTCTTCATTTATCATGTTCCATGATGTTATTCATAGTTTTCTTCAGTATATTTATGTGAGATATTAATTATTCATAGTTTTCTTCAGTATATTTATGTGAGATATTAATTAACTCTTTATTAGAGAATAATTCGGGAATAATTATAAAAATTTGGATATTATTTGTCATACTTAAACGCTATATATGTATGGAGATAATTAAAAATCTAATACTAAAACTTATTTTATATTTAAAATCCTTAAAATTTCATAGAATGATGAAGTGACCATAAACATATGTGCACTATCCATCCAATATCAAAAATAGTAACCTTCAATAATAAGGTGTTTGTTTAGTGGTAAGACTTAATTTGAAAGCTCTAAGTCATGGGTCCAATTCTAGTGTACAATGCTGAGTTATAAAGTTCTAATTAGACTATATATCTTANTAATATCCAAATTTTTATAATTATTCCCGAATTATTCTCTAATAAATNAAGTCAGTATGCAAAAATAGCAACCTCCTCATTTTTTATTTTCCTTACATCAAATACGGCTTTTACGCATCTCCAAATTCCAATGAAGTAAACTCATGTGTGTATACTTGTATAATATATACTATACTTTATAAACAATGTAAATAATAACTCCAATGAAATTTTCAAATTTCTTCCAATTTTAAATTTAAAAGTAGCTATCAGCTAAAAATTTAACATTTGGTAAAAAAATCTAGATTTTATGTATTACGGAATTTTTGTAGCGAAATTTCAAAGTGAGCTCTGTCTACATGTCCTTCATAATTTTCCGCAATTTACAGGGATACTTCAAAAAAAGGCTGTGATAGAAAACGTTGATGTGCCAAAGCAGAAATACACGTGAACATGATGGTATATTCTCTATACAACCAAAATTCGGGTACTTGCATAAAATCATACTTTTCTGCAATTTACAGGATGTTTGAATAATGTGCCATGATCGTATATTCTCTATATCTATACAACCAAAATTCGGGTACCTGCATACTTTTCTGCAGGGATGTTTGAATAATGTGAATAATGTGCCATGATCGTATATTCTCTATACAACCAAAATTCGGGTGACTTTTCTGCAGGGATGTTTGAATAATGTGCCACATCAAAAATACACTCACGGGAACGGGAACATGAATAATGTGCCACATCAGAAATACACGCACGGGAACAGAAATACACGCACGGGAACATGATGGTAGTATTCTCTATACAACCAAAATTTCCATAAAATTGGGTGTAGAAGCGGATTGTACAAAATTGGGTGTAGAAGCGGATTGTACGTCATTGTCTGAAACCACCGCAGAAAAATGACGGAGAATCCACCAAAGATTAACACGCTCTAGACACAACCAACCCACCAACCGACCATGTCTGAAAATCTCGTCGTCGCTACTAACGCACAGTGGACAGCATGAGCACTGCAGGGTCCTCCCGGTCAGAATCGGTTACCGTCCCAGGCCAAGTACCTGCAGGCCGGCAACTGTTACCACTTTTTAGTCTTTATTTGTCAAATTCGAGAAGTTTGTCCATTGACCGAAAAATCTAGAATTCAGAATTCAGAATTTAAATTTAAATATCTGGACAGAGTCAACTTTGACCAACCCAATCAAACTAGTAATTTGGCAGAAGGCGAGATATAAGCATCGTAATTATGCACCTCATCCTAGAATAGTAATGGGATGCTTAAATTCTAAACTTTTAAGCAAATAACTTTTAATTTTAGAAGCCTTTTTTTGATAGCTGAATAATTAGAAACAATCATTTTTAACAAATTTCAGTCTCTCAGATACGTACTATGCCTCTTTAAGAGCCTTGGGAGTTGAATTTAATATAATTCAGGCATGTTTGTTTCTTACATATAAATAGTAATTTTAAACATTTTTCAACCTCCTAAATCCAATGGTGTTGTTAGATTGAGCATCTGGATAGCCAATAAATAAGTGAAATTTTAAATTGTGCCTTAGTGATCAAAGTTAGTGTCTCAAGGGGGCTAGAAAGGTCATTAAGAGTCTGGTAAATATAGCAAAGTTAGTAACAACCCAACAAATTGAACAATTGGAGAATCTATTGGCATACTAGAAATGCAAGAAAGACTTACATCAACCAAACAAGTAACAAAATCATTCGACAATAAACATCAACCATCATGGAGAGTCGTAATATTGTTCCAATAAGGTGTACGATACTTGTGAGAAGAAATGAGCCAAAAGAGAATCTAGGAATAAGCATGAGATAACAATGTATAATGTGCTTACAAGGTCCCTAGCCAATGAAAGACAATGTCCATTATGTTCACCTTGGACCTTGAACTAGCACAAATATCAATATTCATGTATCCTTGCAAAATTTTGAATGCTAATGTCCTATGTTCACGAGAATTTCTACCATGGGAATTTCTATATCAATTCCAACTCAATTTGAGAAAGTTAGAATATGAAGGTTTCTACAATTAAAAAGGTTCTTGGGGTGGTTCTTCTTTTAAGACATATTGATGAGTGGCGAGGTACCCCTACACTTAATCATACGAATATGAGCATAACATGCGTGATCTGGTCGAACTCCGCAGACTAAGTGCCTACATGCCTCATGGAACACTTAAGGTTAATTATTCATTGTCTTCCCAGACTTACTTGTATTTGTCACGGTGTATGGTTAAGTAANATGATAAACAATAAATAACAATAAATAAAAGTCCTATTTAGCCTATTCCATGCACTGCAAGGTTTATTCAAGAAGTTCGTCTTTATTTCCGTACACAAATATGCGTTTAGGTACAATATCTGCTCGAATAAAGATCTGTTCACTTTGGAGCTCCTACTGCGGGCACATGGAAAATATTCTATCTCTGGAGAGGTAAAACTGCTAGAGTTTCGCTAAGGGTCTAGATCTAGATGAGAAACAAGGGACAGCTGCCTCTTATTTATGTTGTCGACTGTCTCGTGTATGGTCCTTAGGTGGTGAGTTGCTCTTATGAGAAGAAGACATTTTTTATCGGTGTGCTAATTTTACTGTTATATAAAATTTTTATCTTTTGATTAACCTGAAGGTTCGTTAAGGCTCACAACGATGTGAGTGATATCCCTTATCTTCTATTCAGCGCACAAACACTTAGTCCCTAGCAAAGGTGCCTATGATGAGTGGCGAGGTACCCCTACACTCAACCATACGAAACGAGCGTAGCACGCATGATCCAGTCGAACTCCGCAGAGTAAATGCCTACACGCCCCATGGAACACTTGGGGTTAATCATTCATTGTCTTCCCAGACTTAGTTTTATGTGTCATGGTGTATGGTTAACCAAGTCTGAGGTATATGATTTTTATGATCTTTTATGTGTTTTTCTCCTATGCTATTGAGTGAAGGGTTGAGAAAGCTAACTAACTCTAACTAATGAACTAAGTCTAAATTAACTAGCGTCAGCATCTGTTCCCACTTACCGTACACACCCTGAACTATGTAACTGTGGCTACCAAACACTAATCGTTACTAGGATCACCACACGTAACGCATGTGCTCGAAGTGGTCATACTGAGGCACCTAACTAGCCTAAGCGTGATGAGTAGTTGATTCCTTGACTAGCCGTACACATCTGTAGATGCTCGTAATCAGGTCGTACTCATCCTGCATTCTAGGAGTTGAGGGTAAGAGAGACTAATCGCGATGAGCAGCCAATTCCTTGATTAGCCGTATACATTCGTCAATGCTCATAATCAAGTCGTACTCATGCCGCACTAATGCAGGTAATAAATAACAGGTAGAAAATAACATGTAATAAACCTATTCCATGCACTGCAAGGTTTATCCATAAAGCTCATCTTTATTGCTTTACACAACTTACGTTCAGGTACAAACTGCTTGAATAAAGATTTGTTCACTTAGGGACTCCTACTACAGGCACATGGAAAATATTCTATCTCTGGAGTGATCAATTTGTGAGAGTTTTCCTACTTTTAGCCTAGGATTTGAAAATAAGAGGAGTGCCGCCTCTTATTTATAGATTTGGCGGCGGACCGTGATATCGCAGGGGATGACGCAATATCGCATACACGATATCACATGGGATGCAATATTGTGGCGGCCACGATATCGCGTCCGGCTCATGTGAATCGCATCTCATCATACCCCCATGATTGAATGAAAAGTCATCCTCAAGTTTCTTACAATAATATCGGGAAGGTATGGAATTATTGAGGGGAATGGAACTAATAGGATGACATGGGAACGGATCATTATTACAAGACTTGACAAAACTGGTGTTCATGACAACAAGGGTGAACACCTTATTACAATGACATCAGGCCTTTGTTGGTAACTGAGAAAGAGAGAGAGAAAGAAGTGTTGCTGCTGCCAATGCCAAGATTGCGCCTTCGTTGTCCATCTATAAGTGTGCCATCGATCTTTCTCCTTGCATAGCTACTTCAGCGCTGCTCCATTCCAAGTGATTCCTCCCGATCTGGTCTATTATTTGCATAATCGTCATCTACACACACAACACAATCTTATATTAGTAAGGGTAAATGAATCATCTTGTAATTGATACCTTGCTTCAGTGAAAGTTCATTGGCTAGGTTGTGGTATGGCTGATATGGATTGGGAGATACATTAATAATGACTACCGAAGGTGTAGGGGTTAGGAAGAAAATCAAAAATTTCAGGGCTAGGAGAAAATTGAAAAAATCAGGCCCCATACCCCCATGACTAATCACGAACCTCCAGTAGCGTGAGAATGGAGAAAGAAAAGGAGAAAGAAAGATAGATAAAAAGGGACAACTAAAACATCGATTAAGTGGATGTCAAGATGGAAATGAACAAAAGAAAAGTAATTGTGAAAATGTTAGGGAAAAGAAGTTAACTAGTGCAGCAAATAGGAATGTCAGTGGGTCCTCCCCAAAGCAAGCTCATGCCCTTAATGCCCTGACAAACCCACATTCAAAGAGTCTGTAGGCTTTGGGAATGTCATTTGGAACAAGAGTTAAAGTATTAACCGCAAGAATTTACCAAAAAGAAAACAATGCATCAACC
>MNCI01010098.1:111373-132626 GCA_015680685.1 Gnetum montanum | reverse complement strand
GAACAAAGCATCACTACCAAACTCAAAGTCACATGAATCAACTTTCAAACTACATATGAAAAAAATTCACTATCCTATCTCAAATTAGAGATAAAAATTTCATAGAGCTAGAAAGAAAATAGGAACATAACTTTTTAAAATAGAGAGAAGAGAAGAAAGAAAAATAGAGGAAGAAAAATTCTAGAGCCAAAACAAAGCCTAGAATCAGAATTAACAGTGAATGAGCTTTTCGAGTTTATTTTATAGCAAAAGCCTATAATAATCATTCTCAAGGTCATTAAGATGATGGAACCAATGAGCAAGAAATTGTATTCATTTAATTTTTTTTATAGAGATGAAATTGCAAATTGAATTTTGTATATGTTGTTCAAAATCCTCTAGTATCCATTACTACTTTTAGGTACTTAAGAGAACATCAAAGCTTAGCTAAAGGAGAAGAAAATTGTCATTTTATCCCAACATCAACAATCTAGAATTTCTCATAGAAATATTAGCTTAATTTGCTTTAGGGATAATAGCATTTTTTAGCTTCATTTAATTTTCTACACTTCTATCTTTTGTATCAACAAGTGTCTATTAACTTTTTGTACTATAGGCTCTAGTTATTCATTATAGCTTTACTTAGTTATAGATACTTCATAAACATAGGCTTTATCTTTTTATAAAAATACAAGCTTTTATGCATCTACCTTTTTTAATTTCCAATCTTTTCTTTAAAAAAAATCTTATGCCTACATTATTCTCATGGCTTGCAACATCAACTAGTGTAATGTCTCGCTCTTATTTATGGAGCAGAGTTATATTACAACATGTAAACTATGTAATTAACCTTTAGATGAATGGATGAATCATTATGAGGAGTTGTAATTATTCATGGTACTATTTGGGGGTTTGATTGTTGTATTACAATATGTAAACTATGTAATTAACCTTCAGATGAAGGGGTGCCTTATTATAAGGAGTTATAATGATTCATGGTATTCTTTTGGGGTTTGACTTATGGCATTTATGGCTAAGAACTTAGAGGTTGTGCTGGCATGGGGTTGTAGAGCTAATAATTGTGAGTAATAAGAGTTAGGTGAAGAAAGACAAGAAAGGACTAATCACCTCTTCAATCTTATGGCCTAACTGTGATGGTAATGATGGATTACATCTAAGGATCTTAAATGTCATAGGAAGATAATTCTAAGGCCCCCATTTCAACACTTGTTCCTATAGGTACACCCCAAGATAAATAGTCCAATTAGAACTTTATAACTCAACATTACTCACTAGAATTAAACCCATGACTAGGAATTTTAAATCAAGAGTCTTTACCACTAGGCTAACACCTCATTATAAAGGCTATCTTTTCTTCTTCTATGCTATATAGAAGTGTTTTTTATTATAAATAAGTGTATTATTGAAGTTATCAGCTATGAATTGTCATTAATATTTGACACTTGGAAATAGGATGTCACATTTGGTATCAAAGAAAGCTACAATCTAGGAACCAAAATTATAGTTAAGTAGAATATAAGAATCAATGTTTTACTAAGCATTCCAGACTAAGTACATCAATTAAAATAAGTATGATAATAATAATTATGGAATAATGGAATAAGGAAGGATTAGAAATCAAGAAGAAAAGAAAAATATAAAATAAATATGGATTTAAATTTTAGTCAAAAGGAACATATTAGATCTTCAACCATATTCTTCTAAGCTTCTCCTTCCTCCTTGGTAGTATTATCTTTTCAAAGCAGATCTTAACATGCAATGAACTCACTACCAGGTTGATGGATGTATCTAGTAGTACTTTGTGTAGCATATTTAGCATATTTAGCCTTCAAAAGCTCTATGTTTAGCAATTTAACGTGGGCATCATATTGAGCAACATTTTTCTTCTGTTCTTTTTCCTTCCTTTACACATAGGGAAATCAAAACATAGAAGCTAAGAAAGAAGCAAAAAGATTATAAAGGAAAAATAAAATTAAAAAGTGATAATTTAATTCTTACATGAAGGTGATTGCTCTCCATCTTAAAAAGTCATTCAATGTTTGGTAGGTGGCATGCTAAATAAAAGAAGCTCTTCAATTCTCTTAAGATTTATTTAAAATCCTTGATCACATTAGGTGAATCCACCAAAATACGATGCTATTCAAAAATACAACCAGACTGTGTCAACTCAAAATCACTTTTTAAGTTTCATGATTGAGCCTCCCATAAATGGAATAGTCTTCTTGAATAAAACTTCAAATGTTCTTAGTAATTCAATCACTAAGATGATGAAATAGAAGAACCTCCACTCCAGCATCATGGACCAACTGTGCTAGGGAATAGGAAGAATGCTTGATGGTAATTGTTGAAGATGAAGTAATAGAGACTATACGCATAATGAGGGTTGCTACTACAGTAATGTAAGTGCTAAATAAGGTGGAAGCTTTGATGGAAGTGATTCATGGAGATACCAATGTCAAAGATTCTAATGGTGGGGTAGTGGTTTTGGCAATAGTAGGATGAGAAGTGTATACCAACATTACATTTTTTATTTCCTGAACTAGAAATTTCCAAGCCACTTATATTTTCCAAAAAATAGTATCTTAAGTACAAATGTAGAGAATTAAATAAACCAAGTAATTGGTTCAGACTTACCTTTGGATCTTTTTATTTTTAACTTTCACTAGGACCTTGTGTACTAGTGCACAATTTCTAATTAAGGAATAGAAATCATTAGTAAAAGAAGAAAAAATAAGGTTAACTTAAGACCAATGAGGTAAATACCAGCCTCATGATTGGTTTGCACTCCAAAGTCTACTTCCACATAAAAATCCGATAATAATAAATAACCAATAAATTCAAAAAGCTACTAAAAAATACCTCAGCAACATCTTTAGGATTTTGAGATTGAACTAGAGCTTCTTGACCACATTTTGAATCTTTATGTCTAGTTTTAAAAACATTTTGATCCTCAAGGTATTCACAATATCATTAGGGATCAAAATGAAAAAAGTAATTGCTTTTAGCATCATAACACAAGATCAAGGACATGAACAAGAGCACATACAGGAGTGTCAATTTATTTCCTCATGACTTAAAAACATTAGCAAGTGACTCCATAGACATAAATAAATGATCAAAAAAGAATAAATACATCCTACCATTATTGGCATCATTAAGAAGAGAAATAGTAAATGCTAAGTGATGAGTCATGTTCAATTGGCTATGTCAACAAGGCCTCGTCGACTAGGCCTCGTTAACAAGGCCTCGTCGACTAGGCCTCGTTAACAAGGCCTAGTTAACACATCTCACCATGCATCGACGAGGCCCCATAAATGCAGTGTTGATTTTTAACTATAAATATGCACCTATAGCTACATTTATGGTAAGGAGCGATTGTAGTTGTAGTGAAGCTCTTGTCGTTTTTCCATTTGAAAGTTAGAATTTTCCCCCTGACTACCTGTAGTAAGTCATTGAGTGCATAGATCTTTATTCAAGCATTGTTGTATCTGAGCATGACAATGTGTGCAATAATAAAGACAAGCTTTCTGATAAACCTTGCAACACTTTGGATATATTGGCTATTTCATTCATGCATTTAATGTTTTTAATTATTTATTAAATGTTTTTAATTAGTTATTAAATATTTTCTAGTTATTACATTAATGAAGCCATTAAGCTAGATAGATTAAACGCATAAGTACAACCACTTCAAGTGTAAAATGTATTCACTTGGTAATCCCAGCAACGTTATTGCTTGGTATGGCTAGTAGCATAGTACTTGGTTGCCTAGCAATGGATACATGGGTTCAGGACATGTACAGAAAGTGGGACCAGATGCTTATGTTAGGATTAGTTAAATGCTAGTTAATTAGTTAATTTAGATTAGTTAATCAAATTCCTCCTATTTACATTTTGAGTGCCAAACTATAAAACATAAAATGATAAAAATCAGATGCCTTGATTACACTTAACCATACCAATGAATGTCACAAGTGTAATTGGGAAGACAATAATTAACCTTAAGGCTAGATTCACTTCCTAAAGAACTAGTGTACTAGAAATGATAAAGTCCACAGAATTTGACTAGATTGCACATGAACGCTTTTTGATTCATATGGTTGGGCATAGGGGTACATTATTGCTCATCATTGGTGTCGTTGCCGGGAACTTTGTTTGTGCAACGTGCGTTATTTAGGTCTAAGTGAATACCATTAATATTGTTGTATGAACCTAAAGATTAATATTATCCCTACTATACATAGAATTATAAAAGCACACTAATAATTTTATTTTGTTTTGTTTTATAATATGTTTTCTTCTTCTTGCAAGCACGAAGATACCAAACCATTGGTCCCACAAGGATGCAAGGTGGTACACTCATCCTGATGATTTTGTGCTAAACTTCACCTTCATCCTACATTAGGATGAACAAGTATGATGCTGTGATATGGGGGGCAATGTCATCTTGCCCCCCAATCAATTTGTGCTTGGGATGTTGTTCAAAACCCTAAAGAAGTTGGGCATAGCAGATCTTCATGAAGAATATGTTGTGGATGGATATGACACTTGGATTACTATTCCATTGAAACACAATGCAAATGAGATCAACATCAAGAGAAGCTCCATGAGGCTACAAAGGGAAAACATTACACTAACCCCTTGTTCCTAATAAATCAAGATGACAATGAGGATCCTCCTACTAAATATTCTCAACATGAAGATTCTCCATTGCCTAATACTAGTGATGAGGGTGTGAGCCTAAACCTGTAATCCACTATGCATAAACCAGGTTCAAGAAAAAGTGATAGCCAAGGTAGGGACTTGGGAAAGTATCAAAATAGCAAGGGATATAAGGATGATAATCATAATAAGCATAAGAGTGGTGGTGGACACCATGGTGGTGGTGGCAGTCCCCCTTCCTCTTCATCTATTGATTCTCATGGAAGCTGCCATCGAAATAGCCATGATGAAGGTGATTAGCAATATAATAATGACTATGAAGGCCATAAAAATTGAAGGGGTGGCCAAAGCCATCATCAACATCATTCACGCAATGATGATGATGAACCTCTATTAGCAACTTGAAGTATGCTCAACATTGCAAAGGTAGTTAAAATTCCAAGAAAGCATATGAAAGATAGTTGGTTCAAGAGCTTAGACATGAACAATATCACAAGATTTGAGGGGGATACAACTTTGATCCATAGATGCATCTACAAGATTTTCATAATTCTTGTGCCTTATAGAACATAGAGAATGAATGGTAAAAACTCAAGCTTTTCGCAAGGACACTTACCAAAGAAGCTAAAAGTTGGTACTAGTCTTTAGAGCTAGAATCTATTCATTCATGGAGTACCATGTTAGAGTTGTTCAATGACAAATACCAAACGTACTCCATAGTGTCTAATCTAAGAAAGAAAATCCAAGGCTAGAAACAAGGAGCACATGAACCCTTGGATGCCAAGATGAGTAGATACTATTCACTCTTACATGGATGCCTTGGCCATGGTTATTCTTAGAGGAACCAACTTCACCACATTATAGATGGGCTTAGAGCAGAAACTAGAATAACCCTAGGGGTGTATGCCCAGGAAGATTGTCCAAATTGAGAGCTCATCATATCCAAAGGCTAATTGAGTAGGTAGCAAAAGAAGAAGGTGAGCTACAAAAAAGGGAAAGTGCTGAAGAGTATAATAGGAACCCTTCCATCAGAAAATGAGAGGTTTGATTTTGTGATGAGGAGGAATCACCACTTGATGAAGTGGTGAATAGAAAGACCTTGCCCATTGAAAAATTTGTTTATGATATTTTGGCCAAGGTTGATAAGTTATGGGACTCTTTGGACAAAAAATCTCAAACTGCATTGAAGATTGTTGAAGAATCCAAAGAGAAAAATAGTGATTGTAATTATAGGAGGCAAAAAGAACTTGAATGTGCCTACTAAAGAGGTAAGGGTAAAGTTGCTGTAGTAGAGGAAGTTTTGGAGTATAACTTTGATGTTGAAACTAAATTTGACATTTGTCAATACGAACATCCAAAGAGATGTTGTCCTATGGTGTCACACTTACAAGAGTCTAGAGTGTATGCATTAAATCCTTGCCTAGCACGTAGGCAAGTTCCAAGATAATTACCTTATCCTTAAGGCAATCTAAGGTAGTTCTACTAACAAAAACAAGCTTACTATCCAAGTGAAACTCCTCCACAACCATATGAACAATATCAACAGTGGTACCAACCACAATCGTGGGGAATGCCACTACCAAGGCAGTAGTACCTTTATAGGCAACCAGATCCATATGGGTATTATATTCAGCAACCCATCTCCCCTAGGAGTTCTGCAAGTTACACATCATTCTAGCATCACTATTACCCTTCAAAGTATCACCAAACACATTCACCATCAACCCAAGGGGAGAACCCATATGCATATCCATGTCATCCTCTACATCCCTCTACACATACACCATCACCTTCAACGTAGTTACCTCTTACTCCATCCATGTAGGGTGAGATTCCTTGATAGTTGCAACAATGAAATGCTACAAGGGTTGTACACTCACAAATGGTTTTTCAATGAAGTGGTCTAGATAATTTATCAAAGAAAAGACCTTTCTTCCAACCTAGTAGTCCTCTCCAGCCCTCATAATAAACTTTAGTTGATCATCCTACATCTCCAACACCCTCATCCTCTACATTAAATACCTTTGAGTGCCCTTCAAACCAAGTGCTACCTCAGATCCACACTGTAATGCTAACTCATGCTATTTTTGACTGGATTAAGTTTGGCAATATTCCTATGAAAAGATCTGATCCAAGAAGTCCACTCATTTATTTATAGATCACTGGACATGAGCCATGCAAGGCTCTTCTTGAGTTTGGTTCCAGAGTTAATCTCATCTCCTATGATATGTACAAGGCCTAGAACCTACCACATCTCAAGAAGAGCAACATTTATCTAAAGTTAGCAGATTAGTCAATTATTGTCCCTCTGGAATTAGTAGAGGACATTGTGATCATAGTTTGTGGGTGGTCCTATCCTATTGATTTTCTATTGATCAAGGTGGAAAATTGCAAAAATGACTTCCCCATCATTATGGGAAGAGCTTGGTTAAGCATGATCGATGCATGTATGGGTATAAGGGATCTATCTTTAGAAATATCCAAGGAAAATAAACCAGGCAAGATTGAGAAGAAGCGTATTCCATGCATCATGTACAATGATAACGACTTCAATTGTGAGCAAAACATTTGGTTAATTAGGAGTACACACATTAAGGCATGCAATCAGTGTGTGTAAGAGATCAACATACAAAGATGTCTAGATGCAGCAGCCACAAAATAGGAGGGCACCTAGTGGCTAATAGCTAACTAAAATAGCAGCACATTATGCATGGAGCCAACTAAAAGCCTAACATTTTCTTATGTTGAAGGCATGAAAAAAATTAAACAAGTTCATTTCCAACTCTCTAACGAAGATGATGATACCTATTGGGAAGAGTTAGAAATCCCAAATCACTTCAAGCAAGAGCCCTTAGAACTAAAAACTTTACTAGTCAGTATGGAGTGTGCATTTTTAAAGAATGGAAAACTGATTATAATTAATGCCAAGCTTACTCTTGAAAAAAAAAAGTTGTTGAAGGTGGTGAAAAAATGGCCAATAGCCTTTACTTGGTCATATCCTGAGATGACTAGAATCAATCCAAGAATATGCTAGCATTGCATTTACATTGACTTGACCATGAAGCCTAGAAGGTAGCCATAGAGGTGATTGAACCCAAAATTAAAGCAAATTTTCAAAGAGAAAATTGAATAACTCCTCAAGGTGAGCTTTATCTATCCAATCGTGGATAGTGAGTGGTTAGCCCACTCATAATTGTAATGAAGAAGGGTGGAAAATAGTGGGTTTGCATTGAATTTAGGCTATTGAATATGTAAATGTTTAAAGATCACTTTTCTTTATCATTTGTGGATCAAGTGTTAAATATCATATTTGGGCATTGTTATTATAGCTTCTTGGATGATTATAGTAACTATAACCAAATCCAAATTGCACTAGAAGATCAGGCCAAGATAACATTCATGAGTCCTTAGAGGGGACTTTTGCATATTGTAAGATGCCATTCAACCTATGCAATTCCCTTGCAACATTTCAACACTTGGTCCTTAGCATCTTTCAACAAAAAATTGGTAGTGGTGTTGGAGTCTTCATGGATGACTTTTCCACCTATGGAGCTACCTTTGAGCAAGCCTTGGACCAACTTGAGCAAGTACTAAAGAGATGTGTAGAGACAAACCTACAGCTCAATTGGCAGAAGAGCCATCTCATGATCCAAGAGGGCATAGTATTAGGGAACCAAATTTGGCAAATAGGGATTGAGGTAGACCTAGAAAAGATAAGGGTCATCCAAGGAATAAAATTCCAACCAAAGATCATTAAAGATGTTCAGTCATTCATTAGACACATTGGCTACTACCACTAATTTATAGAGAATTTCTTTAGGGTCACAAATTTTTTGGTAGAGCTTATAAAGAAAGATGCACCTTTCATCTTGACCAAGGAATGTGAACATGCATTCCAATAGTTAAAAGAGAAACTTGTAGAAACACTGATCCTATGAGCACTAGACTACTTCATACCCTTCCATATCATGATAGATGCATCTAACTACACTTTGAAAGTGGTACTCACATAGAGGGATGATAAGAAATGTCCATACTACATCCACTATGTGAGTTGAAGTATTGTGGGAGCATAGTTAAATTACACCACCATGGAAAAAGAATTAATGGTAGTGGTGTATGCTCTAGAAAATTTCAAGCACTATGTCCTTGGTTACAAAGTATCTGTGCATATGAACCATAGTGCAATCCAATTCCTCATGAATAAGCCAATGGTGAGCCCTCATGTCATATGATGGCTTGTGATCTTGTAGGAGTTCAATCTCACAATGGTAGATTGAAAAGGAACTGAGAACATGGTTGCTGATCACCTCTCTCCCTTAAGATGGGATAATAAAGAGGAAGAGAGTCTACTCTCTAATCATTTTCCAAATGCACTCCTCTTTACAAGAGCAACAAGTGAAAAAATGCCCTCAAAAGCAACATGGTATAATCACATCCTCACATATATTCTCACTTAGGAGATGCCACAAGACTTGGATTTTAGAAAGAAATAACAATTCCTTCATTAGATCAAATACTTCATGGAAATCAACTAACACCTATACAAGTTGTGTGATGATGGCCTAATTTGTTGGTGTGTCCTTGACGAAGATCAATTGCATGTTCTCCAAGATGCTCATGAAGGACCTTGTAGAGGCCATTATGTAGGGAGATGCATAGCTATAAAAATCCTGATGGTAGGATACTATTGGCCTATAATCTTTAGGGATGCCCAGTATTTTGTCAATTCTTGTGAACATTGTCAATGAGACGAGAGGATGACCACTCACATGGAAGGTCCTCAACAATGGCTTCAATCACTAGAAACTTTCAACATATTGGGAATTGACTTCATGGATCCCATCACACCCATTTCCTATGAAAAGCCACATATTATAGTAGAAGTTGACTACTACACAAAGTGGGTAGAAGTAGTAGCCGTTACTAATTGTACATCATCCACTATTGCTAGATTCGTACAACAACATATTGTAAGTAGGTTTGGGGTGCCACGTTTGCTAATTTATGATAATGAAACTCATTTCACAAGTACCAATTTTAGAAAATTAATGTAATAATTTGGGGTTAAACATAAATTGACAACACCTTACCACCTCCAAGCCAATGATCAAGTAGAGGTAACCAACTAGGAGATTACAAAAATACTAATGCAAACCATTAGCAAATACAGGAAGGATTGGAGTACAAAACTTAATGATTCTCTTTGGGCTTATCGTTCAACTTGGAAATTTCCTATTGACTATTCTTCCCATAAGTTAGTGTACAAAAAACTTCCAATGCTTATGATTCAATCTGAGCTTTGTACACTTTCAATAGCCTACAATCTAAGCCTTCACCTAAGTATAGCATAAAAAAAAGATTAATCATCCTAAATGTGCTAGATGAAAATCAATTGGTGGCCCTATCCTTGAATGAGGTGAATAAGGCATTCAGCAAGCAATGTCATGACCTCAAAATAAGAAAAGCAAAACTGCAACAGAAGATAAGGTCCTCTATTGGAATCATACACATGTAGCCCAAAAGGAAAAATTACAAACATTATGAAAGGGACCTTATATAATTGATCAAACCATTTCCTTTGGGGCCATGATAATGTACAAACTTGATAGCCCAAATAAAAAGTAGTTGGTCAACATCCAACAAGTAAAGTCTTTCCTTGAACCAAGATGGGCCAATGTAAATACCACCTCAACAAATGGACAACCACATTCTATTTTTCAGATTTCCTCCTTCCAACTTAGTCATGGGGAAGATGGCCACCCATGCTCACCATCAACATGGCTTCTTAGTTTTTCTAATTTTTTGTTTTCCATGTTTTTTTGATTTTACAAGTTATTTATTTTACAAATTTTTCATTTTTTAAATTTTTCTAATTTTACACCATTATTAGTACCTTTGAACCTTTTTTGATCATTTTACACTTTCTTAAATATTTTACTCTGTTTTGTTTTGATTCAAGTGTGATATTTCCTTATTTTTGCTAATGAAATTGCTTTATTGTCATAGGGAATAGTGTTGTTGTTGCTATTTACTAATGATGGTTTGTGCTTAATGTTGTGATTGTCGATGTTTGGTTTCTATTTTTTAATTCTAATGTCTAATGACTTTGCCATGTTTTATTTTCATATAATAGGTAGTGAGTCCACATCATTCACCCATACAATAAACTCTATGGTTTTCCTTGTTTTGGGAATTTGAGGTTCCTTCCATTAAAGAAACTTTTAATCAATTAGTGACCTTGGTAGTTTCGAATTTAGGAAGGATTCAAAGGTTTGTAAAGGGTGTAACTTCAAAGGGACTCAATAATCTTTGTACTCTTTTACTTACCTAAGTGCTTGAGTTTTTTTTCATGAACTTCTTACCATTCCATACCAACCACTAATAGGAAGTCAAATAAGTCTTTGCATGGTGTGATTTTCATCAAAAATAAAAAATAAAAAAATGATGGGAATTCAAGGCACACACCTTAGACATGAATAAGTTCTTGCATGGTGTGTTTCCCATTTCAAAAAAAAAAAAACAAAACAAAACAAAATAATGGAAATTCAAAGCACACCTCTTGGACAAATAAATAGGCTATAAGCACTGGTTATGGTACTTGAATGACATGCACCTATGCTTGAAGGTCCCCTCTGACTAAGTCCCTCTTGCACACTTCCTAGTTCTCTTTTCTTCTCTTTGTAGAATGGTTACTATCTTGTGAAAGCACTTTTGTGTCTTGAGTGGGTGGATCAATCTTAAAGTGGTGATGCAAAGTCACTAGAGGTGGATGGTTTTGGTTTGGACTAAGGATGGAACCTCTTGGGTTATTTTAAACACAAATTCCACAAGGGGCTTCTCATGACCTCAATTTGGAACTCCATTCCACCTTCTCTATCATCCATCCATGCTACCATAACTCACCTCATTACCATGTTCTATGTTATGCTCTATATCTTGGTTTGATATATTAGGATTCTTGGGCAGATTCTTTCAGGTTGGTCATTAACTTTTCATGATCATTAAATCGACTATGGAGCCCATGAACCCCTTAGTTGAGGTTATGCAAGGGTAAAAGGGGCATGAGCCTACTATGGGGAGGACCCACTTGCATAGCTCTTGGTCTGGTTAGTTAAGATCCCTTACCTTTGGCATCCCTACAATCCTATCTTTTGCATATTCCATTGAGTATTCTGCTTAGTGCTCCTTAATCTTTCATTTCATTCATCCACTAAATTCATATTTCCTCAATTTTTCCAACTTTATGAGCTTCAACACCCTCTTCTGATGTTTTTATACTATTCTTGGTCTTTTAAGTTTTCATTTGACCCCAATTTTATTAAAAAATTCTTTGTATTTTGAAAGTTTGACCAAAGTCAATGGTCATCAGTGATGGTCAATAACTGCGTCGACAAGGCCTTGTTGATTCAATTGACCACATCCATGAGGCCTTGTCAATGAGGCCTCATCAACATAGTGCTTACATCTTATATATACCGTTGAGCACTTAGGAATTTTTAACATTTGCCTCATAATACACAGGGAGTTTTTCAAAGCCCAAAACCTTCCAAAGCTCATAACTTCTCAACCATTTATCCACATCACTCAATTTTTTGATCTTGCACTTACCAAAGGTAAGATCTTTATCATGGGGGCTGCAAACCTTAAGGTTTCTAATGAAAATCGATGAAATCTTTTGAAAATTTTTCTAAATCCCCAAAGGTTTAACAACATATAAACATCAACTTTTTCGATAATTAGCCCTTCCAACAACATTTGAGATGATTTATTATTGATAATACATAAATAAATGTTAATTGAATTAATTAAATTAGCCATAATCACAACTTAGCCAAAGTGTAACTATCTTTAAGAGATAAAGGTATTCCAATTGCTTTAAGGTTACACAGTGATTGCTAATCCATGGTCTTATTGTGACTACAAATGACATCAAAACAAAAATGGCTACAGGAAGGAGAACCCTCACAACCACAGGAGAAGCAACCTAGAGCTAGAAGGGGCCAACAAGAACAAAACCAAGAACTACTAGAGGCATCCCATGTAATGGGACCTCTTCATGAGGAGCTCAAAGTGGAATCTGTCGAATAGATTCTAGAAGAAGAAGTGCCTATAAAATAATCACAATGAGGAGAAGTGCCTATACCCACGCCAAGGCTTAAGGTCATTTTGACTCAAGCTTGCCTTGATATCATCAAGTCCTAAGAAATTCAACAATCCATTCTTTAAGAGATCAACTTTAGGCCATCTTTGGAGAAAGCTCCAAAGGATGTCAAGACATAATTGTGAGCCTCTCCCATGTGGCCAATCATCACGTCTAGTGGGGAATGGTACATGGGAAAAACATATCTCTTTTGGAGTAGCCAAAGGCTAGGGTTTGTTGTCAAAATTAAGGACATTCATGTGTCCTACTTAGCAGAAACTATCACATAGGCTCTTGGGTTGCCTGATATCGGAACATATTTGGCAAAACTGTCCACAATAGGTGATTCGAAGGTTAAGAGAGAGTGGACCTAGCAATGCTACAAGGTTGACCATAAGGAGCATGGTGTGCTTACACTAGCGGAGCGTATTTATTTCAAAATCGTGGCATATCACCTCAATCCAATGGTGAGGCTAAGTAAGGTAACTACCTTCTCCACACAAGCATGCACCACTCTAAGCAATAAATTTCCTATCAACCTTCCATAGCTAATCTAGTTATAGATCGAGAAGCACTTCAAGGAAAACAAACATGGAAGGAAGACCCTGCCCTTTTCATGCCTCATTAGGATACTCTACAAGATGGAAAGCATCATTTGGTACTTCAATGATACCATTAAGTATGTGTCTTTGGCTTCATGGTCAAAAATCATGAAAGATAAAATGCTAGTAATGACCTAAGAAGAGGAGCAGCTACCACCACCACCCACTCAAGAAACAACACTAGAGGCCTACGTAGCCAATGAGAATCTATGCAAAATCTAAAAAAAGCTCTTGAGGGAATAAGAGAAACATGCAAGAATGAGTGGGGTAGATCCATTTTTGTATCAATTGGCAATGATTCACCTTAATGAGGAGGCCCAAATAGTTAGCTAGATGGAGAGGGGTGGTCTGATTTTCTCTATCCAATGAACCACCTATGAGGTTAGATCCCAATGCTCAAGAGGTAACAATGTCATTATCAAAACACCATCTATTCCTTGAAATCTTTGGGAATGCCACTTCTTTCTTGGTGTGGTTGGAGGAAGGTGAAGGAGCAACTGTCTTGGTGATGTAGTGCCAAGGGTAGGAAACAATAGTTGAAGTGGTTGCTAACCATGTCATTGAAGCAGTTTGTGTCCTCCATTAAGAGGGTCTTATTTTCTTTGGCTAAGTAGTTCATATCCTGGTTAACCCTTATTAATTGTTCTCACATTTGCTGGAAAATTATCCTTGAGAAAATTATTTTGTTTTACGATTGTAGTCAATTAGAGATTCTTAGCAGTAAGGTGTTTATTCTCTTCTTGTAAGGCCTTGAGTGCTTTGACATGTGCATACGTTTGGGCTTGTGCCTTTGAAGCATCCCAATATGCATGTCTGAAATGACTCTAGCTAGTCAGCTGAGATAAATTGGGACAGATCCCACTGCATAGCTTGTAGGATGAGGAACTTCTCTTGGAGTTTTTTCAACTCATCCTCTACATGTTTGGTCCTAAACTCCACCATGACCAACTTTCCTTTTGTGGAGATGAGGTCTGATTGTATTGTTGTGACATCTTGAGGGATGTCAAAAGAGGACATCATCACTTGTCCTATTTGCAACAATTGATCCAAAACATCCTCATGATCTATAGGAGTCATCGAGGGACTAGCTAAGGTTTGAGCATCACGTGCTCCTATGAAATCTATCGATGACACAACAAGGACATTGAATGATTCTTTGATGTGATCTGGAACCACTTCTGCTACTCCAACTACATCTTGGTGTTGAATGACCACAACTATGGTTCCTTTACTAGTTTCTAATTGCACTTGAAAAGATGCACCATTTCTAGAGAGCTGTTATGACTAAGGTGATTCCCCTTCTCCTGTTTGTATAGAAACCTCAACTTGTGCATGATCAATTGAGAATATGGGTTGTACGACATCATCAATGATCTTGAATAGAGTTGCCTCATCATGACATCCCCAACTAACTATTTTTGTGATGGCCCTGAGGTGGCTCATTGATGGTTGATAATCTTGTGGCAGTGGCAGTGGTTGGCCTTGCTGGCTTATGGGCTATGTGTTGGGCCCCACTTCCTATTTTTGACTGTGCCTCATGTCCAAAAGTTGGCTAGGCCCTACAGTTTGAGGTGTAGTGGGCCTAAACATGTGCTCTTTCTCAGGCTCTAGTGTCTCACTAGCATCTTTCCTTAGTGCTGGTGGCTTTAGTAACTTAGCATACAAGGAATTTTGAGCTTTTCTAGGGATGGCATTGGTGTACCCAAAAATTCCAACATAGTAGCATAGCTTCCTGATTAGGTAGGGAAAAGTCAATGCAAACTTCCCTATCTTACATTCTTCAAACCACCTCAACATTTTTGTGAGATATAGATGGGGTAGGTTGGCATCAACCTTGCCCATCAAGATGGCACTTCCTCTAGCTGCATAGGTGGAAATCCAATTCAGTTATTTTTTTGGAAAAATGTGATAGGTGACAATTTTCAAATAAATTCTCTCTTCAATTGTGAGCTCCCCATATGTTTTATCCTCCTTACTGTACATCCTTTTAAACCATATTTTTTGTGCATTAGCATTAGAGCGAGTGGATAGGTGAGCAACCTTGGGCCCTATATTCGAAAGGTTTAAAAATTTTGAAATGGCCTTAGCAAAAATATTGATTGAAATCCCACCAATATCAGTAGCTTCTTCCCTATTATGCCAAAATTGGTACGTCTCCCCCAAGTACCATTCACCATTCTATGAGAGAACGGGCCACAGTGGAGATCCTTTAAGTTGATATCTAACTGAATCAAGGGAAAATTTAGTTAAGGGTCCAAAATTGAGTTCCACAATCACCATAGCTGAAGTGGACCTTTCCCGAATCACCTGAATGCATTTCGAGGACAATGTGAGATGTTCTTCTTGTTCAGGTGTCTTACCTTCTCCACCTTTGACATGCCTAGATTTTGTAGTAATAGGGGGCTCTTGATGAATGCTAAATGATTATGCCTCCTACTCTACATGTTCTATGAGAGGCACTTAGGCTCTACCTCTCCTTGGTCATTTGGATGCACCTTGAGGGGATCCTTCTTGTTGTCCTCATTTAGGGTCCATTTGTAATCACACCAAGATCAACTGTTAGTATGGTTTTTTAACAAAATTTGATTATCTTAAACCTTACTCATTGCCATTAATAAATTCATTTCTTGTCTAGTGTGATCTCAAAGTTAGAAATTTTCAAGAAAATCCCCATAAAAGCTTTGATATCAGGCCCAATTTGATCAGGTGACTCCAAAAATAATTTTCATGGTTTGGGTGAAGAAATAAAATTAATTTGGCATATGTTTTTAGCATTTCTTAAGGTCACTTATCCCTTATGATATCCCTTGGGAAACAGCAAATTTAGAAAAAGTTACATGCAACTTGGAGTGTACCCTTCCCTCATGACTAAGTTAAACACTATGGGTTTAAGCAGGTTCAATCAAAAAGAGAATTGGAGCATTAATGAGCAAGATATTGATGTTTAAATGATAAGGGCTTACAGTATTAAAATTTGAGAAAGAAAATTGCAACAACTCCCCTCATGTGAATAGTTGAAAATGATATTGACACACACGAGGGGGAGGGGGGGAGGGGGGTCCATATATATAAATTTTATAGATGCGATATCATGTATGTGCTAGTGAAGACTCAATATCGCATCCCTTTTGAAATAGGGTACTTGCCAGAATTGATAAATTTTTGAAGTTTCATGGCCAAGAATGAAGGATGGAAGGTAAATTTAAAAGATCTAGAGTAACTTTGAGTAGACCTAAAGGCACCAAAAGTGTAATGAAGTGGAATTATATAATGAAGTTCATGAATAGGGTGAGGAAAAAGGACATGTAGTGGTGCATAGGAACATTTTGGTGGAAATGATGATAAGGGAAAGAATAAGTTCAACAATGCAGTACTTGGAGGATATAAGATGATGTGGTTGTGTGCAATGAGTGCAAATTACAAAAGTTACACAAGTGGGTCCTTCCCAAAGTAGGTTGCTACCTATCATGCCCTTACGTAACCACACCTTAAAATGTTCGTAGGCACTAGAAGGGTTAAATGCAATCTGCACTAGTGCAAAAAAACACACATGTATTGAATACCACTGTGATGAGGTATGAGTTCTATGCCACACAAGATGAAAGTTAGAAATACTTGGACAATGGGGTGAGATGAATCATAGAAGGGATTGTAGAGATCGAGATTCGAGGTAACTTACCCTAGACATAGTGAATACAAAGTGTTGTACATGATTAAGGTACCATTAGCCTATTGCTCCAAGATCACAACCAAGTCCATACCTTTAATCACTGACATCACATTGTTTCATCCCCATGATAGCCAATCGTAAGAGCATCACAACAATAATCACCTAGCATTTTGCATAAGGGAGGAATGATTTGAATTTATTGGTGGCATGTTTTTCTTGATCTCTTTTCTGTCATTTTTTCTTCTTTCTTTTCTTTGTCTTCTTCTAGCCTCTTTGGCACTTTGTCTTTCCCAAAAGTGATTTGGAGAAGCCGCCAACCTTCAGGCATGGGTGCATGTCTTTTTAGTGGAACCCCCTAGAACAACACTGAGTTCCTTTACTGATTTCCTTTATCATAGATCTTACTCCCATTTTTTGTTAGATCTACAAGGATCTTAGTACAACCAAGCTACATGATAGCATCTACAAATTTCACCAAAGGGAATCCACAAGTCCCCTTGATGTCACACATTTTCCATTCCCACTTAGTTTGTCACTCTTTGCTCTGGGCATCATGAGTACAAAGTTACTTTAAGTTTTAATGATAACAAGAATATCATCATACCCAAAGTAGAACCTTTTATTAATAGAATGGATGGATGGATGTTTTGGGATCACTATCCAAATAATTAGTCACCTAGGACTTGATAGCATAGAACAACACCTCAATCGATAAGTCACATGAGTATTTTATTCACAGATGAGATTACCCTAAAAAAGGATAGAACAACAATTTGAAAGTGAAAAATGGGAAAAAGAAAAAAATATAAAATCAAAGAAAAGGAAAACCAAAAAATTGTAAAATCAAAGAAAGGGAAAAACATTTACTAATTCTGCTTGTTAGAATGGGGGATATCCCCCATGACTAAACATTTGAGCATGGCTAGAATTATTAAATGGAAAATGTGGATCCATGCATGTTGGAAATATTGTAGTTTAGTCATAGCCAAATCACTGGGTGTCTTTTGTTGTGGTGGCAGGAATGTACCCAAACTGGGATTCACACACTTGATTAAAGTAGGAATAGTGGGGTAGATTATAAGATGTGATCATGGAATAAGAAGCTAACCCACTATGGCACCCGTGACTACAAGAAGGTGTGCAAGGATCGATATGTCTCTTCACATTATTATATTCATTGGCTCATGGGAGAGAACATGGGTTGATAGTACTCAGAAGAATGATAATGATGAGGTGAAGTAGAGGATGTTGATCTAGTTGGAGAAATAGGGTGTTAAACATAATGGGAGATTGGTTTTAGATGGTATGAAGGGTGTGGCTAGTTTGACAGTGCCCTCCCCCACAACTGGGGGTTTTGCCACTGTGGTTGAACATGGTACTTCTATATGAAATTTGGATGTAGAATTCCTCCCAAATGCTCATGTAAATGTAACAAGATTGGGCACTAGCCTTTGGGGTGATCATATAGGCAAACATGACATTGATACATATGATTTTCAATTGATCTCTTATCCTTATTTGTTTCAACCCTTCTTTTCAATTGTCGAATGGTGTTTTATCCTATTTCTAAGTTTGCACCCTCTATTTGTGTTGGTTGTTAGAGTGATCTTACATGATTACACCTCTAATAATGTTTGCATATTCCTCACATTTCTCATGTACCCATTCCATCATCTTATTGATCTTTGCCTAAATTTCATCTAATGATTTTAGTATTGGCAAAGATGGAGATTCCACCTCCTTGAGATGAGTTGACTTCTCTTCATGATTATGGGCCTTTGCTATTTTAAGATTTTGGTCCTATTGAGAACTTTCAACATTCTCCCATTTGGCTATTTCTCCTTCTTCTTTTTCTACCTACTTAATAAGCTCTTGGAATTGGTGGGTTTTTAGCTCATATAGTTGACCTAGGGCATACATCCCAAGGGTTTTCCTTGTTTCATTACGGAGCCCATCCATGATATGATACATTAGCCTTTCCTCAAAGAACCCATGGCCTAGGCATTTATTTAACAATGAAGAATATCTTTCTAAGGCCATGTCCAAGGGTCCATGTTACCCTTGTTTCCATCCTTGGATTTGTATCCTCAAGGCGGACACTCTTGCATAGGTTTGATATCTTTCATTGAAGAGTTCTACCTTTGTCGGTCAATGGCGAATTTATTTTATCTTTAAAGACATGTATGATACTTTTGCTTGGCCAACGAGTATCATAGGAAAGAGCTTAACTTTCTGCCACCCATTATCAATATTTTTCCATGCATAGGCTTCATAGAAGGCTTGTAAATGATGTTGTGGATCTAAATCATAGCCTCCTGAAAACTTGGAAAAGTTGTTTAGGTCAAGCTTGGGTAGATGACTTTCCTTATGATGTGTGCAAGATATTTGAATAGCCTCTATTATATGAATTAGGCTCTTAGTGGCTAGCAAGTGTTCATCATCACTTAGTAGGTTATGAGTTTCTGAGTTGTGATGATGTTGCCTTTGTTCATATTGACATTTCTGACTTTATTGTGGGTTTGATTTTTATTCCTACACCGACCCCTTGAGAGATAGTCATCCATGTCACGACCTAACGTTGAAGGACCAGAGGAAGAGAGAGAACTAGAGGACTCATCATGACTTTTATAAGTTCCCCAATCATCCCCTGATGTACTTGTTGACACATTTAGCCATTTCATGGAGCAGCAAAGATGATAAAATATGAATAAGTCACAAAGGATAATCAAGATAAATATACATGTTGGTTGTGCTTTATTGATATTTTAATACTTCGATGTTCAAGAAGAATTGTTAAAGGAAGATAGAGTTTTTCAAATGATAAGGAAAATTCATCATGCTCCTTTGGAAAATGAAGGATGAAAAACAAGTGGAAAGCTAAAAGAGCCGATCCCCGTTTACGGATGTATCAAGGAAAATATCAAAGTTAATATACTAAGGTTTGAATAATGTTTTTTATGGCAAGGAAAAAATGCAAACACAGTTCCAGCCCTTGTACGCAATGGAAGAAAGATGGAGGAAAGAAAAATAGTCCAAAAGAATGCTAGTTTTTCGTTACAGAAATTGCAGGAATCGCATTAATCCTAACGCAGAAGAATGCGAGGGTTTTTGCTCTGAAATGTTTTTCTGTTTTGTGTAAAATTAACTGTTCTTTTTACCCAAATTAGTGGCATCTCTGCTGGACACGTTGTGCCGAAATTTCTTCTACAGGGATGCGAATTCAAAGAAGAGGGACTCACATCCAAATTCAAGCTTTATACAGTTGATTTGCCTACCTCCAATGACTCCGATGTGTGCCACGCCATGTAACTCAGAAAAGCAGACATCAGCATTAAAATAGCAAACCATAAGCAGCGTTGCCCACCCGTGCCAGGGCAAATGGAGTCACCAAGACCTCCGCGCGGATGCTGTGCTGCCAAACCCTTGCCATTAAATTTTAAGAAACAAACAAAAGGGTGCTCAACTGCAGTAGCAGATCTACGATGTGATTGCTCTAAACCCTGAAATCAATGGCAGGAATTTTGAAGAATGATTTACAAAAACGTGAAAATGCAGGAAGCCCTAGCGAATTTGGGGTAAAATAAAACAGTTTAGGCAACCAAAGCCCTATGATCCAGGGCTATCCGTCCAGTGAATTACGTCCGTTTCTAGATCTTTCTCCCAGTAACCAAATGTAGCAATGGTGCCGGGTGCAGCTGCTGAGCCTTCTCCCACGATGGTGGTTACTAACGATCCTGGACAGGAGCGAGATATTTCTGAAATTTTTGATAACTTTTCCAGGTCTAGCGCCCTTGCATTCGGGCTTAAATTTTCAAATTTGATTTTTTCGGTGATTTTTACATATCCACAAAATATTTAAGAACAAGGCACCCACAACATTTATTCCAAGGTAAATGTTGTATTATCATCTTGTTATTAAAACATTAAGAGCTCCATAAGCATCCTCCAAATCCTAGAACAAAGCAAAGATTATTGATATACTTGTGAACAATTATGTGAGATTCTTGGAATTATTTTTCATAAACAATATTTATCTATTTCCTAACTTCCTAACTTCCTAAGTTAAATACTCCCTAACTTGTTGGGCAAGTCACTTGGGAGAGAAGTTAGGTGAGATATTTTGCCTATGTAACTACCTTTGACACCTATAAAAGGGCTTAAAGGTAGAGATAAAAA
>MNCI01010098.1:98791-109971 GCA_015680685.1 Gnetum montanum | reverse complement strand
ACTAGCACTGTCCCTAGCAATGGCGCTAATGATGACTAACTAAGTACCCCTACACTCAACCATATGAATACGAACGTGTATGCACGATTCGGTTGGACTCCACAAATGGACTGGTTGTGGCACCTAGATAGTTACACGTTGATCGTAGTTCACTGTCTTCTCACGTGGACTAGTATTTTCTTGTCACGTATGGTTTAGTCTAGAGTGAGGTGTATGATGTGATTTCTATCACTAGGCTACTCCTAGAGACAATGGAAAATAATCTTGATTAAACTAACAAGCAATATGAAGCAAAATCTACACTAGCTTAAGTGTGATGAGCATCTATTCTTAATCATCTGTATGCATCTTAGACTTCATGTACCACTTCTAGGATTACCAAGCACACATTACTTAAGCATTACTAGATACACTACTAGGTTACCAAGTAGTTAAACTTAAATGTTTGTGATTAAGACATACTCATTGCACATTAACAACAGAAATAGTAAATGACAATAAAGAAACATAAACTAAGAAAACAATAATTAATAATTAATAATTAAAGTAATTAAAATCTAAGTGAATGCTACAATAATGGAGTAATCTTGATCTTATTGTTGATTATGTGCGTGTCCAAGTACATCACACTTGAACAAAGGTTCGATACAATTACAATCATCACATTGTGGGCATGCACATGGGAAAGAATGGAAAACTAACTGAAAACTCACAGAATGACTCTATGCTAAAACTTACCAAAAGACTCATTTCCTATGTGCATGAATGCTATATTTATATGCCTACACAGGAATCACAATACTGTGTATTCGATATTGTTATCCAGGCTGTGATATCCTGTACCTGATATTGAGTATCTGATATCGGGGCCTGGCAAACCATGATTCATCAATTATTTTCCATGTATGATCCCCTTGCTCTTGTGCATTTCAATATGAAGATATAAATATAGAAGGCATAGATTGTCTTGGAACAAATATATTAGCATTATGAATAAGAATATTATTTAGTGTTACCAATAGGTGCTTAGAAAAAACAAGTAAGAACTAATTTCATTGAAACCACTTAGAAAGCCCTCTATTTAAAGATGGAAACTCTAATCATTCATATCATTAAGCATGAGTATTGCATTTAGCTTGTTGGTATGTGGGAACTACAATGTACAAATCTTGTTATTTTTACATCTACTTAACTCAGTTTTCTTCCCAATATTGCACTTGTAATTTTTTTTAATTTTTGTATATCTTGTCTTACATATTTTTCAACAATTTTTTCTTGAACTTTACAAAATTTTTTGATAATTTTTAAAATCATCTATGCCAATGCAAGTTATTTTTTAACTTCTCTTAATCTCAAAATTATCCAATGAATCTAATTTTTTAGTGGATTTGATATTTTGTTTTTAATGAAATTGAATATTTTTCATCTAATCAATCTAATTATTTAGTGGATTTGATGTTTTTTTCAACAAAATTGATTTTTTTCAGCATATCTGATTTTTCTTTAGCAGATTTGATTTCTTTAGAATTCTCCTATGAGGTATTCTATATTACTTCCAACTTCCTCCACGAATGTTGAAATCCCTACTTCTTTTATTGATGCATTTTGATATAGAAAGCTATTTCTATATATTTATTGTAGAGTTTACATAGTTTCCTTATAAGTCATATTTCATTGAAATCTCATCAACTTGATTATTAAATAATTTTGGATAGTAAATTATGTATTTTTAGGATCTAGGTTGAGTTGTTTGTGGTTGAAATATTTTTATTTTAAATTTTCATGGACAATTTAGATGTTTTTTCAAGTTTTGGCATTCCAAAATGCATAATTCTATAGTTAAATCCATTTTAAGAAAATCTAGTTAATTATTTTAATGTTTGATGGCTCATAGGATCCACAAGGGTCAAAAACATCATTTTTACACCTTTTTTTGTTTAACTACATAACTTTGGAAATGATATCTTTATGTGCATTTGGACCAAGTCATGACTCATGATACCAATTGTGATGGTTATTGTAGTAAATCATAATGGCCATCACACATGTGGAATAAAGAGGGTGTGACAAATGGAAAATATAAAAGATGAAATATTTTTGATAGGAAAATGTCATTTTTCACATTTAACCATCTTTGAAGCCTAGAATGTTAGCATTAATGACAATTTAACTATAAAAACATTAGAAAAAGATGTGAGGAGAGAGAAAGAACTACTACTTAACATTCTCGCTAAAAATTGAATAATTCTAGGTTGATTTATGATTAACTAATATTTTTTTAATATTTGAAAATAATGGAAGAAATAATTGTGTAGAAAAACCAGATTGCACAAGTAATCAAAGTACAGAATGTGGAAGCAAATGGAATTGACCTCTAGCCATTGATGCCTTCAATTAATCTTGTTTAGATTCTTCTTTCACATCAGCGCTCTACAATGATGGTGTATGCAACCTCCAAGCATTTGTGAAAGGGACCTAGATTGTAATCCTATTGTGATTTGTGGTGCTCCCATCAAGAACGAATTTATAGGCCATAGGATCAGTTATCATAAGAGACCCAATGCCCACATGTAAAAATGCGTTACTGGATATGGAGACCACATTGATGTGTTGACCAACTCATAAAAACACGTTAGTGGGTATGGTGGCCACTTTCATGCATTAACTAACCCATAAAACATGTTAGTGGGCATGGTGGCCACTTTCATGTATTAACTAATGCATACAGTGTGATAGTGGGTAACACATGCTACAATCTCCCACTTTGTCTCCCTATTTAATCAAGTTCAAAGTTCAAGAAATAAGTGCATGAATCATGGTGATAGTTCCTCTTAATGTGAGTTTTATCTTCCATGTATTATAATGCATTATCTCTCAAATGTAATTCCTTATATGGTGATGAGTGGCGAGGTACCGCTACACTCAACCATATGAATACGAGCGTTACATGCGTGATCTGGTCGAACTCCGCAGACAGACTAGTTATGGCACCTAGATAGTTAGCCATAGGTCGCAGTTCACTGTCTTCCCACCTGGACTAGTATTATCTTTGTCATGTATGGTTTAGTCCAGAGTGAGGTGTATGATGTGTTCTAACCTAATACTACTCCTGAAGGTAATGGAAAATAAGATTAGCTAAGCTAGGAGGAAAAGGGTAAGAGAATCTAAACTAGCCTAAGTGCGATGAGCATCCATTCCTTGATTATCTGTACACATCTTGATCTTCATGCACGACTACCACTGGGATTACCAAGTTCAGATCCTAGGTACGCTACTGGGTTACCAAGTAGTCACACTTAAATGCTCGTAATCAAGTTGTACTCATTTTATGTTTTAACATGAGTTTAAGGGTGAGAGGAGATTAACTAGGAAAGTAATAAATAAAAATTAAATAAATAATTAAACTAAGTGAATGCTGCAATGATAAAGTAATCTTGATCTTTATTGCTGGTCATGTGCATGTCCAAGTACGTCACACTCGAATAAAGGATGTCGTACAATTACATTCACCACACTGCAGGCAAACACTGGAAAATATTCTAACTCTCGAGGGACAAAACTACTAGAGTCTAGCTACAATCTAACATCAAATTGAGAAACAAGGGAAAGCCATTTCTTATTTATAGACATTGCAGTGGACTGTGATATCACATACGCGATATTGTGGGAGATGCGATATCGCATACGCAATATCGTAGCTGATGTGATATCGTGTTCCATCATATCCCCATGACTGAATAAAAACTCATCCTTGAGTTATAGTGATTACATAGTGGATAGGTATGGGATTATTAGATAGAAAAATGGAATGATGCTGCAGTGTGGGAAGAAAAAAAAAACAAAAACACAACACAAAAAATGTGCTACAACTACAACAATTTTAGAACTCATGTAGTTCCTGGTGGTAGTGGCTCCTTCATTGGTGCCTTCCCTTTGTCTTGTGCTCTAGGATTTGAGGCTTGTTGGCATTTAAGTATGGCTTGGAGCTTCTCCTCTTTAGTCTGAGTTTCTTGTGCCATCCATGCTAATGTTCCAATGGTTGACAGAGTCAGCACCTTCCATAGACAGGGTAGTTGTGGGAACATTTAGTTGGCCTTGACGTACCAAGCCGCAAACACCCGTCGTTCCTCCTCATAGGCTTTAGTTTTGTTCTTGTATTCATGAAGGTCCATTAGCCATCAAGCCAAGTTGGTTGTAACATCTTCTTGTCCTTGGTAGCTAGCTTTTACCACCTCAAGTTTAGAATTTGCAACATCCAGTTTCTCCATCAGCTTCTTGTGCTCTGCAAATTTTGCTTCATATTTGATGTGGGTGGTTGCTATCTACTATTCGAGCTCTAACCTCGGGCACCCTACTGTTAACATGACAAGGTTGGCATATCTAAGATTTGCCAACTCCATGTACTCTGTTAAGTCCTAAATCTGCAGGTCTCGGTTCTTAACTTCCGCTTGGTGGCGAAGGCATATGTGTCCAATATGGCCAGCTAGTTAGTGTGTTGAGCATTGATGGTATTGATTTGGGCCTTGGCCATATGGATCTCCTTCTCTAGGATTTCTTTGTACATCCCCACCTAATCTTGAAAGTGCTCCTTCATCTTTTCATGTCTTTTAGCCTCATTTTGCCATGCGCTTATCTCAATCGTTGACTTTTGGCAAATGGCACGTACCTCCTCCATTAAGAGGGTTCAATTTTCTCTAGCTAAATAGCTTACATCTCGATTGACCTGGATGAATTGTTCTCATAGTTGATAAAAGTGTTCATCGAAAATGTTCTTTTACTTTTCTACAGTGGTCAACCAAAGATTGTTAGTCGCAAACTGTTTATTTTCTTCTTGCAAGACCTTGAGTGCCTTAAGATGGGCATGAGTTTGCACCTGTGCTACAAAGGAATCATAAATAGCCTTCTCCTTTTCATCCACCACCTTCTTATTCTCTACAATTAACTTTGTTAGTTGCTTCGTTCTAAAGTTTTCTAGCTAGTCTTTGGGAAAGAATTGCAAAGGATCCCGTTGTGTTGCTTGTAAGGCCACGAGCTGCTCTTGTAGTTTCTACACTTCAGCTTCAGCATGCTCTACCCTTACTTCTATTAAGACCAGATTCCCCTTCATGGAAATGAGGTCTAATTGAATTGCTATTACATCTTGAGGGATGGCAAATAGGGACGTTAGAACTTGCCCTGTTTGTAGCAATCGATCAAGCACATCCTCATGTTCTGCAGGAGTCATTGAGGTTCCAGCTAAAGTCTAAGCATCTCGTGCTTCTGAGAGATATACCGATGGCACAATAGGTATGTTCAAGGATTCTTTAATGTGATCTGTGACCACATCTACAACTTCCATACCATTCTGATATTGCATGACCACCACAGTGGTTCCTTCACCAGTCTCTAACTGCACCTAGAAAGATGCCGCGTTTCCTGAGATCTATTGTGACCATCTACTTTCCCCTCCTCCTATGTAAATGGATAATTCCCCCCTTGTGTGATCCAATGAAATAGTAGACTGCTTGGTATCATTGATGACACGGAAGAGGTTTGCGTTATCACGACTTCCCTAACTGACCATCTCAGCGATGGTCCTAAGATGGCTCATCGACGGTTTGTAGTCTTGCGGCGGCGGTGGTAGATCCTGGCCTATGCTGGACCCTGCTTCTTGTTGTTGGCTAGGACCCATGGCTAGACATTGACTAGGTTCAGCCATCTGTTCTTCTTGTTCTGATCTCGACTCTTCACCAGTACTTTTCCTTGGAGCTGGTGCCTTTAGCAATTTAGCATATGAAGTAGTTTGAGCTTTTTGGAGGATGTCATTGGTGTATCCCTAAATACCAGCACGTTGGCAAAGCTTTTTGATAAGATAGGGGAAAGGCAACGACATCTTCCCTGTCTTTCGTTCTTCGAACCGTCTCAGGATCTCCATCAAATATAGATGGGATATGTTAGCATTAACCTTTCCCATCAACACTGCACATCCTCTACCCACATACATTGATATTCTTTTGAGGCCCTTTGTGGGGAAGAGGTGATATGTTCCAATTTTTAAATAAACCCTCTCTTCCATCGTCAATTCACCAAATGCTTTATCTCTACCATAAGCCTTCTCCAATCAATCCCTTCGCACATTAAGGTCTAAATAGATGGATAACTGAGCAACCTGGGGCCCTATATTCGGAAGGTTCAACACTTCCAAGATGGCTTGCATAGAGAAGTCAACTGTCACACCACAAGTATTCACAGTGGTGCCTTGCTCCCTATTGTGCCAAAATTGGTATGTCTCTCCTAGGTACCAAGCACTACTTTTAGAGAGGATAGGCCAAAAGGGAGATCCTTTGAGGTGATCCCTAATGGCCTCAAGAGCGAAATCTATGAAAGATTAAAATTTCAATTCCACAATCACCGCAGTGAATGTGGACTTCCCATGGATGGCCTAAACACAATCTTGGGGCAATGTGAGTTGTTGTCCCAGTTCAGGTGCTACAGCAACTCCTCCTTTTTCCTACCTGGACCATCCGATAGGAGGTTCATCTTGATGAATGTTGAATGATTTCTTCTCCTATTTTCCATGTTGTCTGGTAGGTCTTTATCTTCCAACTCTCCGAGCTCATTTGCTTCCATCTTGGGTAGGACCTTCCTATTATCCACATTTTGGAGGCATCTGCAATCACACGGGCCAAGCTTTAGTAAGGTTTTTTTAAAAGTTAATTTATACCTTACTACTTTCCTTAATTAATGATCTTATGTTATCACGTGTGATAGTGCCTGAAATTTTGTAATAATGAGTCCTGTTACTTAGGTGGTTTCCATTTTAGTTTCCCAGTATACCTAAGGATTAAATGATTTTTAGGCACAATTATTCTAAGTGTGATAGTTAATTACCCTAAATGATGTCCTTTGGGTGATGTCAAATTTCAAAAAAGTTAGGCACTTTTTGGCAAGTGTTCCTCCCCCATGACTAAACTGAACACTCTGGGTTCAAGCAGGTTCAAACAAAATTAAAAGCAGAGTACCAGTGAGCAAGATATAGTGAGAAAAGTAAGGGTCACTCAATCGCAAGTCACAGAGAAAAAGTTCAAAAACTCCCCCCGAGGATGCAATATTGTGTATGATACATCGTGTACGTGATATCATGTGGGACGCAATATCGTGTATGCGATATCTCGTCCCTAGTGATGTGAGACACCATGAAAATACCAAAGTTTTTAAGGGTTATTTTGAAATTAACGTTGGAAATTGAGGACATTGGCTATGATCAAAGGTTCTAGGGCAATTTCATTTTGTCTAGAGGCACAATTAATGATGATGGTGTGGATTTTATCAATAAAACCTCGAGTGGTAAGAAAAAGGTTATGTAATGGTATATTGGAACGTTAAAATTCAGAGGGATAATAGTAGGGAAAGAAAATTATTGAGAAATTATGCTAAGGATAAGAAATGGGATGTGTAAGCGATGTCATAAGTGAGAATTACAAAAGATTACACAAGTGGGTTCTCCCCAAAGCAGGTTCCAACCTATAATGCCCTTGTGTAACCATACTTAAAGTGTCCATGGGCACTAGAATGGTTAAATGTAATTCGCACTAACTCTACAAAACACACACATGTAAATATTACCGAAATGAAATGAAAATTCTATGCTACACAGGACACAAGCTATAATTACACAAACAATGAGATGAAACAAACTATAGAAAGGGATCGTAGAGATTGGGACATGAGGTAACTGACCCAGGGCATAATGAATCCTTTGTGTAAAGCATGATTAATATGTCATTAACCCATCATTCCAAGATCAGGACCAAGTCCATCCTTCTAATTAGTGACATCACATTGTTTCATCCCATGATGAGCGACTATGAGAGTACCATAACAAGGTGTATGATCAGTTGGCATTTTGTTCAAGGGAGGATCAACTTCTGTTTTTTGGCACTTTTCTTTTTGATTTTCTTTTTCTCTTGCTCTTTTTTTTTTGAAACTAAATCTAGAGAAATCACCAACCTTCAAGCATGGGTGCATGTCTTTCCAGTGGGACCCCCTAGAATAGTATTAATTTTTTAGTGCCCTCTTGATTACTCTTACTCCCATTTTCATTAGATCTACAAGGATGTTAGTACAACCACGTTGCATGATCACTCCCACAACTGATACCAAAGAGAATCCTCAAGTCCCCTTAATGTCACACCCTAATCATTCCCTCTTGGTCCATCCTTCTTCATTCTGGGTACAATGAACACAAAATTAATTTTAAGTTTTAAGAATTTCAAGAATATCACTGTACCCTCGATAGAACCTCTTATTTGTAGAATGGATGAGTGGGTGTAATGGGCTCACTATTTGATATAATTGATCACTCAAGACTTAATAACATAGAACACACCTCAACCAACGATCCACATAAGTGTTTTATTCATAGACGAGATTACTTACAAAATCGTAAAAAGACAAAAATACTAAAAAGACAAAAAGATAAAACAAGAAATTGAAAAATGAAAAACTGGAAAATAAAAAATAAAAACTAAAAAATTAAAGAAAATAAAAAGTGGGTATTAATCCTACTTATTAGAATGAGGGATATCCCTCATAGCTAAATGATTGAGGACATCACGGATTAATAGGTGATGACTGGGATCCTTGCATTTTGAAAGTATTCAAGCTTGGTCAAATTTACCCCATCAGGTTTTAGACACTTGATTATAGTAAGCATAGTGGGGAAATTTATACGATGTAGTTCCCAGATAATGAGTTAACCCACTATGATGTTTGAGACCATTAGATGGTATGCAAGGATTGGATTGTCACTCTCCATTTTTTTGTTCATTGGGCTGTATGATTGTTGGCGTGTGAGTTAATGGCCCTGATGAAGTTGCATGAGGTGTTGGGTTCGAAGGTAAGGGTGCACCCCAGTGTGGAACTTGTGCTGGGTTGGAAGATGCAGTGGCCTCGGAATTGTGTTGTCCCTTCTTACGGCCATGTTTAAAGAAGGGGTGATTTTGATGTTGCAGAGGCTTTTCACTACTGTTAGTAGCAATAGCACAAGTGTTGTTCATGGTTTGTTGCGGTGGTGTAGATACCTTAGGAGTAGTTGGTGTTGATATGGAAGGAGGGAAAGGATGAGAATGTTGAAAGTTAGGAGGAGTATAAGGTGCACAAGGTGGTGGTTGTGTTGGAGGCATGGGTTGATAGTATCGAGGAGAATGGTACTATGGTGAGATAAAGTGTGTTGGCCCAGTTGGAGAAACAGGATGTTGAACTTGATAAGCATTTGAATTTGGATAATATGTAGGGTGTCTCTAGTTTAGTGTTGGCCTCCCCCGCAACTGGGATTTTTGCCACTGTGATCGAACACAGTATCTCTATACGAACTCTGGATGTAACGTGTTTTCCCAATGCTCATATAAATGTAACAAGATTGGGCATTGGCCCTTGGGGTGATCGTACAGGCATATGTTGCATTCATATGTATGATTATTAGTTGAGCACTTATTTCCTTCATTTCTTCTTTTCGAATGTCTAATGTTTTGTCCTGCTTCTTGAGTTTTCAAAACTCTATCTCCAATAATGTTGATAAATTCTCCACACTTTTGATGCGTCCGTTCCAACATCTTATTGATCTTTGCCTCAACTTCTTCTAATGTTTGTTGTGCTGGAAGAGATGATGTTTCCACCTTGAGAATGGTTGATTTCTCCTTTTTATGATCATGGACCTTTGTTAAGTTGAGATTTTGGTCCCGTTGATGTTTTTCAACACTCTCCCATCGAGCCATTTCTCCTTCTTCTTTTGCTACCCACTTAACAAGCTGTTGGATTTGATGGGTCCGGAGTTCATATAGTTGACCTTGGGCATACATTCCTAGGGTCTCTCTTGTTTCATTATGTATTCCATCAATGATATGGTACATTAGCCTTTCCTCGAAAAACCCATGGCTTGGACAGTTGTTTAACAACGCATAATATCTTTCTAAGGCCATGTCCAAGGGTTTATGTTGTGCTGGTTTCCATGCTTGGATTTGTTTCCTTAAGGCTGACACTCTTGCATAGGTTTGATATTTTTCATTAAAAAGTTCTACCATTGTTGACCAACATCGTATTGAATTTGGTTTTAATGATCTATACCATACTTTTTCTTGGTCAACGAGTGTCGTAGGGAAGAGCTTGAGCTTTTTCCACCTGTTATCAATGTTGTTCCACATACAGGCATCATAGAAGGCTTGTAAATGTTGATGCAGATCTAAGTCATAGCCTCCTGAAAAAGTAGGGAAGTTTTTTAAATCGAGCCTGGGTAGGCGGCTCTCTTTACAATTCCTACGGGAGATTCGAACAGCCTCTTGTATTTGCATTAGGCTTGTAGTGGCCAGTAGGGGTTTCTTCGCCATCAGGTAAGTTATGCTTTCATGTGTTAGGACAATGTGGCCTTTGTTTATATTTATAAGAAACCCCCACTTCAGGTTGCGTACTCCAATCTTCATTGTCAGATAATTCGTTGGTTCTCCAATGAACTTCGTCACTAAGTGTGGCATTACTGTAATCTTGTACAAGAGGCATGGTTGTGAAATTTGTGTGTGATTTTACATGTGAGTTTTAATAATTATTTCTTTCTAAAATATATATCATTAAGTCCTTTACAATGACCTTGTATGATATAACTAATCTAGATAACTAGTACTATCCCCAGCAATGGTGCCAATGATGAGTGGCGAGGTACCCCTACACTCAACCATACAAATAGGAGCGTTACACACGCGATCCAGTTGAACTCCACAAACAGACTAGTTGTGGTACCTAGATAGTTAGCCTTAGGTTGCAGTTCACTGTCTTCCCACCTAGACTAGTATTATATTTGTCACGTATGGTTTAGTCCAGAGTGAGGTGTATGATGTGTTCTAACCTAATGCTACTCCTGAAGGTAATGGAAAATAAGATTAGCTAAGCTAGGAGGAAAATGGTAAGAGAATCTAAACTAGCCTAAGTGTGATGAGCATCCGTTCCTTGATTATCCGTACACATCTTGGACATCGTGCATGACTACCATTGGGATTACCAAGTGTAGATCCTAGGTACGCTACTAGGTTACCAAGTAGTCACACTTAAATGCTCGTAATCAAGTCGTACTCATTTCGCGTTTTAACATGAGTTTAAGGGTGAGAAGAGATTAACTATGAAAGCAATAAATAACAATAACAATTAATTAA
>MNCI01010098.1:86219-98563 GCA_015680685.1 Gnetum montanum | reverse complement strand
GAAAATATTCTAACTCTAGAGGGATAAAACTGCTAGAGTCTAGCTACAATCTAACATCAAACTGAGAAACAAGGGAGAGCCACTTCTTATTTATAGACATTGTGGTGGACTACAATATCGCGTACGCGATATCATAGCCGATGACGCAATATCGCGTACACAATATCGTGGTTGACTGCGATATCACGTCCCATCATATGGTAACTTAACTTTATGAATAAACCTAATGTTCATTCTAGGTCTTTCCATATGTGTATGAATAACTTTATGAATAACTATATGCAAAACCATATGAGAAACTAGCATAAGTGAATAAGAGTTTCATTAAGACTATAAGTTGTACAAACAAAGAATTACATTATGGAGTCAAGTCCCATCTGAACTAGATGATCCTAAAATGACTTTGGTGGCATTCCTTTTGTCAAAGGATCAACTATCATTAGTCCAGTGCTTATATGTGCAATTACCACTTTGTTTTCCTTAATGTGTTCCCTCATGGTTAAGTACTTGATGTCGATGTGTTTACCTCAACTACCACTCTTATTATTCTTAGCCATAAAGATAGTAGTTGAATCATCACAAAACATTCTTAATGGCTTAGATATAGAATCCACAATTCTAAGCCCTAATATGAAACTCTTTAGCCATACACCATGTGAAGTAGCCTCAAAACAAGAAACAAACTCTACCTCCATAGTGGAAGTAGCAACCAAAGTTTTTTTTCCACTCCTCTAGGATATAGCTCCTCTAGCTAGCATAAAAACATGACCAAATGTTGATTTTCGTGAATCAACACAACCAACAAAGTCTAAGTCGGAGTAGCTAGTCACCTCCAAGGAGTCAGTTCATTTATACATAAGCATGTAGTCTTTTGTACCTTGAAGGTATCTCATCACTTTTTTTGCAACCCTTTAGTAATCAATACCTCGGTTACTCTGATATCTACCCAACATTCCCACAACAAATGCAATGTTAGGTCTTTTGTAGACTTGAGCATACATAAGGCTTCCAACGGTTGAAGCATACAAAATGTTTCTCATCTAACTTTTCTCTAAATCATTCCCAGGGAACTGGTTCAAATTGAACCTATCACCCTTCACAATGGGTACTATACTTAGTGAACAATCTTTCATTTGAAACGTCTCTAAAACTTTATTGATATAGGTTTCCTGTGACAGTCCCAGAATACATCTAGATCTATCCCTATGGATTTGTATGTCAATGACATAAGATGCCTCAACCATATCCTTCATGTTGAAATTCTTAGAGAGAAAATGTTTCACCTTGTATAGAAACCCACCATTATTAGTTTTAATAAGGATATGGTCCACATATAGAACACGGAAATAGATTTTTCTCCCACTAACCTTTTGGTAAATACATTGATGTTTTCTTCAAAACGAAATGAAGTGATTATATCATGGAATTTTAAGTACCATTGATGGGAGGCCTAGTTCAATCCATATATGGATTTCTTGAGCTTGCATACCAATTGCTCACCATCGCTAGAGAAAAATCCTTTAGGTTGTTTCATATAAACCTCTTCCCCTAGATGACCTTTAAGAAAATTTGTTTTTACATCCATTTGATGTAATTCAAGATCAAAATGGGAAACCAATGCCATGATAACATGAAGGGACTTCTTCTTAGATACAAGAGAAAAGGTCTCCTTGTAATATATTTCCTCTTTCTGAGTGAACCCTTTAGCAAAAAGTCTGGCCTTATATCTTTCAATGTTTCTCAATGAGTCTTTCTTAGTATTGAAGACCCATTTGCATCCAATGGCTTTTACACCATCAAGCAACTTGACAAGATCCTAGACTTCATTAGATGACATAGAGTTCATTCCATCTTTCATGGCATCATACCACTAGTTAGATTCCTTAAAACTCATGGCTTGTGAAAATGATTCAGGATCATTTTCAGCTCCTATGTCATAGTTAGATTCCTATAGATACATCATATAGTCACTAGGAATTGTTGGTCACCTTACTCTAGTAGATCTTCTTAATGTTTGTTCATCATTCTCTTGAGGATCATGATGTTTAACAATCTGTTCAATAAGTTTTGGCATCTACTATTTAGTTGGATCTACTACTTCTTGATCAGCAATTTGTGGAACTTCAATGACTAGTTGTTGTTCAATATGCATTTGTACTTTAGGCGTATTGTGCACAAAAATAAACTTATCATTTGAAATAGTGGGTTGAGTGTCTGTATGATCTATCTCAGGAACAATGATCCAAGATCTATTGCTCCCATAAATCAAGTCATTCTTAAGAAATTTAGCATTCCTTGATTCCACAAACCTAGCAGTATGTGATGGACAATAAAATCTGTATCCCTTAGACCATTCAACATATCCAACAAAATACCCATTTATGATCCTTGTGTCTAGCTTCTTTTCTTGCAGATTATAGACTCTTACTTTAGATGGGCATCCCCAAATGTGGATATGTTGCAAACTCAATTTCCAACCTTTCCATAATTCAAATGTTGTCTTTAAGACAACCTTGGTTGCAACTCGGTTTAATATATACACTGGCATCTTGAGAGCTTTAGTCCACAAATACTTGGAAAGCTTGGAGCTACTAAGCATACTTCACGCCATGTCCAATAATGTTCAATTTCTTCTTTCTACCACACCATTCTAATTTGGAAAACTAGGCATAGTGTATTGGGAAACAATCCCATGCTCTTGAAGAAACTTAGCAAATGGACCAGGTGCTTGTCCATCATTAGTATATATACCATAATATTTACCACCTTTATCAAATCTCAATATCTTTATTTTCTTACCACATTGTTTCTCTACTTTAGTCTTAAACACCTTAAAGGCATCTAAAGCTTCGCTCTTGTTATGAAGCAAGTAGAGATACATATATCATGAGTAATCATTAATAAAGGTAATGAAATATTTTTGACCATACACATCCATATCTAGACTACAAATATTTGTATGTATTATCTCTAATATGTTTGAACTCCTCTTGCCATGTTTCTTTGACATATTGATCTGCTTTCCCTTTATGCAGTCCACACAAGTGTCAAAGTTAGCAAAATCTAGAGTACTAAGTACTCCATCATTTACTAGTCTCTTTATTCTCTCAATAGAGGTATGTCCTAATCTATGATGCCATAACATAGAGGATTTTTCATTCATAACACATCTCTAAATGCCAGCATGAACATGCATAGAAATATAAGAAATTTCATTTTGGAAATTAGTTTTTGAAAAGACCATCTATCAATGTACCATTTCTAATAAGTTCAGATCTATAATATAAACTAAATATAGTGTTTGAAAAATTAAAGAAAAATCCCACTGATACAAGCCTTGAAATAGAAATTAAATTTCTTGAAAACTTGGAATATAAAATATCTTTTCCAATTCTAAAACAAAACCACTACTTAAAACTAATATGCTTGTTCCAATTTCCTCTACATGTGAGTGCATCTTGTTGCTTGAATAGATACATGACTCACTTTCCATTGGCTTCCTTAGGTTTTTCAACCCTGCAAGGAATTGGTAACATGAATTGTAGAACTAGAATCAATCCACCATGTGTCATAGCCAACATCAACCATATTAGATTCAAAACAAACAAGTGAGAGTTGAGTACTCTTCTTTTCAAACCATTTATGATATTTAGAATAATCATTCTTTATGTGCCCTTTCCTTTTGCAGAAAAAACATTTGGATTCTTTCTTAATATTAGCTTATGTAGTAAATTTGACCTTCCACTTGCCTTTAGATTGTCCTTTATTCTTTCCTTGTGTAGCTAGATGCACACTCTCTTTTGCTTCCATAGCAAGTCTTCCCTCTTCTTGCATACACATGGTCATTAGTTCATTAATTGACCATTTGTCCTTATGTGTGTTATAAGAAATCTTAAAGGGTTCATACTATGGTGGGAGTGTGTTTAAGATATAGTGCACAACGAAAGATTTTGACATCTCAACCTCAAGTGTTTTAAGTTGAGTTGCTATATCCCTCACTTGCATGATGTGCTTCTACATACCATGAATTTTAGTAAGCTTGATGGATGAGAACTTCATTATCAAGGTGTTGACCAATGCCTTGTTAGATGACTCAAATTGTTCATCGATGGCCTTTAACAAAGTGTGCACATTGACATACTATTCCAGTGAACCATGCATACCAGCCAAGATCTTGGTTTTATGAACATGACACACAGGCAATTAGATTTCTCCCATTTTCATAATTACCAATATCATCTAGACAGCTGATTTCTGTAACAGCAGGTGGTTCATCCTTATGGATAGCATAATCAATGTCCATCCAACCTAAATGAAGAAGAATTCTCTCCTTCCACACCTTATAATTATCACCCTTTAATTCAGGAATGTCACATTTAAAATCAGAGTAGCTTACGACTAGTACAATTACATTATTAAACATGCTTATGTCACTAAATTTGAGGTTAAAATACCATAAGACATGTTTACTAATGTAAATTGTGAAAAATATGAATCAAATGACATAAAATTGCCTATGGGCTAAATTTTAATTCAAATAGATTCATATATCTTTATGTTGAAACTATTAAGTTATATTCATTTTCTTAATCTCAATGGGTAAATTAAGAAAAACAATTTAACATATCATCCTAATTAATCATATTAAATACAATAAAAATTCCTATGGGATAAAATTTTTCATATACCATATGATTAATCACGATGTTGTCTACCAAATGTAATCCAAAAGCTCTAAGTACATAATTTTGCATAATTAAAGATGTTGTGGCTACTCTCTAATTATACAAAATTATATAGATTACTAGTTATAATTCATATGTAGAAAATGATGCATACATATACAAAAATATCCATAATATTGATAAATTACCAAATTTAACATGGTATAGACATAATTTTATCAACTATTCTAGCCCAAGGTGCCCAGGTGAAGGCCAAAGCTTCAAAGAAAACCCTATAGAATGATGCTAATTCATTGGCCAAGATGAAAAACACCAGAACTCATAAATGATGAATGCTAGATATGCAAGTTGAAATGAAAAGAGTGCATACATAATTCACAAATCCAACTATGCACAGAGGGAATAGACATTTGTTAGCCTTAAAACTGCTCAAGTTAAACCAAATCGTTATACAAAACCCAAAACTAAAGGAGCTATATATGGAAAGTAGGAAATCTGTGTCAGCATTGCAAGCTATCATTTTCGTGTTTAACCTTTGAAACTAATTATATAATGACAAGCTATTACAAGCCAACAATGCAAACAATAGACTATCGCACGAAGAAAAATTGCAAACAACACAACAAACAATACGTTGTCACATGAAGAAAAATTGTAGCAAACAAGCTCAACAAAACAACAAAAGAAAACATTCTCATTGCCACAACAGTAATGGTTTCTATTTGATAGATTTATGGTACACAAGAATGTAATAAAATGTGAGAGTGAAATCTCTTTCACCAGGCAGAAACCAAAAGTGAGTGATCTCCCTCACACTACAAATCATAGAAATATTAAAAAAATGTTTTTTCCAAATTATAGCATTGTCAAAAACTGCATTAAGATAGAGATCTAATGCTTTTATACCAAATGTAAGAAATAATTATGCAGACAAACCAGATTTCACAAGTAATCAAAGAACAGAATGCGAAAGATTAAGGAATTAACCTCTAGCCATTGATGCCTTCGATTAATCTTGTTTAGATTCTTCTACAACGATGGTGTATGCAACCTCCAAGTGTCTATGAAAGGAACCTGAATTGCAATCTTGCTGTGATTCATGATGCCTATGTTCTCCCATCAAGAATGAAAATATAGGCCATGGGATCAATTATCATAAGAGACCCAATGCCCACGCATAAATAATGCATTACTGGATATGGAGACGACATTGATGCATTAACTAACTCATAAAAATGTGTTAGTAGGTATGGTGGCTACTTTCATGCATTAACTAATCCATAAAACCCATTAGTGGGCATGGTGGCTAGTTTCATGTATTAACTAACCCATAAAACACATTTGTGGGCATGGTGCTCACTTTCATGCATTAACTAATGCATACAACGTGTTAGTGGGTAACCCATGCTACAAATCATTCCAATGTGAAGAGCACTTAGCCTCTCATAGGTCAATAAATAATTTTGGGGATAAATGGTTAGTTTACAATAAATCAAATAATGAAGTGTTGAGAGAATGTGTTTTTCTCACACTCCCTTAGGAATGATGCATTATGTATACCATGTTTGTGATAAAAATATGGATCATTATTGTTTAGTTGAATTTATTAAACATATTCATAGAGTTAGTAGAAAGGAGTATATTGGTTGACATGTTAGGAGCCTGATCCATTCTTGGCATCTTTTCTCAATCAAAAGGTTGTTATCATACATTTTTACATTTGCTGGCACTAGTGAAAAATGAAAACTAATAAAAGACTTGGAAGCATGGTAGGATGGATATATATGAAATCTAGTACCATGGTAAGATAATAATTCCAAATTAATGTAAAGAATAATGAATATAGCTCACATTTGAAACTAAGCAAAGGTGTTAACTTTTGCAAAGTAATTGGATAGTGGTGGCGGGAATTATTGGCTTGTTATGCTCACATGTGGTATGCTTGGTTGAGATATTATAATGTTTGGTGCTTGAATGGTTGTTTCATGATAATGATTTATGAAGCTCATGTACCCTTTTTCATCCACCCCAACTCCATGGTGGTTGTCCATAGATTACATAGGGAATGCTTATAATATATACCTTACTCAATCTTGTAATGATATCCCTCTTTCACAATTGAGGAGACAAGAGTTAGAGGATTTGATGAATCAAATAATGCCTAGTTGATCCTATATGTAATTTGTCAACACCAATATTTAGAGATACAATTAAGCATATAAGATTTGATGATTAACATTACATTGGGAGTTATTTCTTTTAGTTTATGTTGTTTTTAGTATGTTATTGTCATTATGTTTTTCATTATGATCTTAGATGTTTAATTTAGTACTATGGGGTGTTGGAACCCAAAATAATTGAAACATAGGTACACCCCAAGATTTATAGAAGTTTATAACTTGGTGCTACCTAGTAGAATCAAACCTTTGACTTGGGGTTAAATTTAGATCATGATTTGTAGATTATATATTAGATGATTAAATTACTTATTAATAAAGCTTTATAAGCTATATTCGACTCTTTCTATTGTGACTTAAGTTAATGTCATTTATTAATTATGTCTTTCACATTTAAGTAATAACTTAGTCATAGGGTAAGATTCACTTTTGAACTCTACAGGCTTTTAGTTAATTGTGTTTCTTTTATGTGAGTATAGATAGCCCAATGGAGCCTATGTAAATATGTTTACATGAAACAAAAACTTTTACTAGTTAAAATCCATAGAGGTTTGTATGATTTACCTTTATATCTTGTCATGTTTTTTACTTTCATGCTTTTATTGTAGGTCTAGGATTGGGGGTGCAACATTGTGATATTCAAGCTGAAGGTTGATAAAGTAGATGAAGTAGATGGTGACTATGATGTTTTAGGAAGAAACGTATAGTAAGATGAGTAGACAAGAGAATCTTGGTCTTGAAGAAGAAGATATTGCTTTGGTACAAATTATGAGAGCGATGCACTAATATTTAAGGAATTAGAACCAAGAGTATTCAACTGTGGTATCTGGTTCCGTCAGTGGAAGTGCACCAAACGCTGATGGGTGCACCAACTTTTGAAGGGACCAAAGACCCATTTGATTCTACGTGTTGGTTAAAGAATACAGAAAAGGCTTTAAGGTTGATGACGTGCTCACTTGTGCAGCAAACTGAATTGGCTACCTAAAGGCATAAGTTCAATGCAGAACCTTGGTGGTGTTCAGATCAAAAAGCTAGGAATCGGATCGGTGCAGAGGTTATTTGCAATGATTTCCTGGTAGCTTTTAAGCAACCGTGGCCGCCATGGTTAATTTCTGCAAAAGAACTAACATCCAGGGATGCAACTGCAACTGCAGTGACTGCTTTCTCTACGTTCTGATCGTGCATCTATTTTCTTTGCACCTGTCGAACCACTCACACTTGCACGCAGGGTTGGAAATATACAGTGCTCGTATATGGGATACTAGACTTTAATATATGTTTTATTTTCATCCAAAATCGAATGAAAATAACCGTATATAGGCACAGTTTCCCAGGTTTCATGTATATCTACGGTTTACCAAAATATGAAATTCCAGCTCTGCTTGCATGTGTTACAGTTGTACTCCCATATGCGGTCATTTATCATGTTCCATGATGTTATTCATAGTTTTCTTCAGTATATTTATGTGAGATATTAATTAATTCGTTATTAGAGAATAATTCGGATATAATTATAAAAATTTGGTTATTATTTGTCATACTTAAAAGCTATATATGTATGGAGATAATTAAAAATCTAATACTAAAACTTATTCTATATTTAAAATCCTTAAAATTTCATAGAATGACAAAGTGACGATAAACATATTTGCACTATCCATCCAATATCAAAAATAGTAACTTTCAATAATAAGGTGTTTGTTTAGTCGTAAGACTTAATTTGAAAGCTCTAAGTCATGGGTCCAATTCTAGTGTACAATGTTGAGTTATAAAATTCTAATTAGACTACATATCTTGGGGTTCAATTCTAGTGTATAATGTTGAGTTATAAAATTCTAATTAGACTACATATCTTGAGGTGTACTTATGTTTCAATTTTTTTGAAGTCAAAAATAGCAACCTTCTCATTCTTTATTTTCCTTACATCAAATACCGCTGTAACACATCTCCAAATTCCAATGAAGTAAACTCAAGTGTGTATACTTGTATAATATATACTATAATGTATAAACAATGTAAATAATACCTCCAATGAAATTTCCAAATTTCTTCCAATAAACTCCATTGAAAAATTTTAAATTTAAAAGTAGCTGCGTATCATCCAGAAAAGCAGAAATACACGTGAACATGATCGTATATTCTCCATACAACCAAAATTCGGGCACTTGCATAAAATCGTACTTTTCTGCAATTTACAGGGATGTTTGAATCATGTGCCACATCAGAAATACACGCACGGGAACGGAAACATGATGGTAGTATTCTCTATACAACCAATATTTCCATAAAATTTGGGTGTAGCAGCGCATTGTACGTCATTGTCTGAAACCACCGGAGAAAAATGACGGAGAATCCACCAAAGATGAACACGCTCTACACACAACCAACCGACCATGTCTGAGAAGCTGCCCCTCGTTCCTTGTCTGAAAAGCTACGTATCATCCAGAAAATCTCGTCGTCGCTACTAACGCACAGTGGACAGCATGAGCACTGCAGGTTCCTCCCGGTCAGCATCCGTTACCGTCCCAGGCCAAGTACCTGCTGGCTGGCAACTGTTAACACTTTTAGTCTTTATTTGTCAAATTCGAGAAGTTCGTCCATTGACCGAAAAATCTAGAATTCAAAATTCAGACTTTAAATTTAAATATCTGGACAGAGTCAACTTTGACCAACCCAATCAAACTAGGCGAGATAGAAGCATCGTAATTATGCACCTCATCCTAGAATAGTAGTGGGATGCTTAAATTCTAACCTTTTAAGCAAGTAGCTTTTAGTTTTAGAAGCCTTTTTTAATAGCTGAATAATTAGAAACAATCATTTTTAACAAATTTCAGTCTCTCCGGTACGTACTATGCCTTTAAGAGCCTTGGGAGTTGAATTTAATATAATTCAGGCACATTTGTTTCTTACATATAAATAGTCATTTTAAACATTTTTCAGTCTCCTAAATCCAATGGTGTTGTTAGATTGAGCATTTGGATAGCCAATAAATAAGTGAAATTTTAAATTGTGCCTTAGTGATCATAACCTATGTCAACTAACAAGCTCTAGTTATCTAATGGATAGAACTAACAATTTAATACTTTTTGACCATCTCAAACCTAATGGTGACTAACTTATATTTATAGCTTAACCTAGGTCACTAACCCCTAGTTTGTCAATAGTTACCCTATCAAAGTTAGTGTCTCAAGGGGGTTAGAAAGGTCATTAAGAGTCTAGGAAATATAGCAAAGTCAGTAACAACCCAACAAATTGAACAGTTGGAGAAACTGTTGGCATACCAGAAATGCAAGAAAGACTTACATCAACCAAACAAGTAAAAAATCATTCGACAATAAACATCAACCATCATGGAGAGTCATAATCTTGTCCCAATAAGGTGTACAATACTCATGAGAAGAAATGAGCCAAAAGAGAATCTAGGAATAAGCATGAGATAACAACGTATAATGTGCTTACAAGGTCCCTAGCTAATGAAAGACAATGTCCATTATGTTCACCTTAGCACAAATATAAACATTCATGTATCCTTACAAAATTTTGAATGCTAGTGTCCTATGTTCACAAGAATTTCTACCATGGGAATTTCTATATCAATTCCAACTTGATGAGCTGCGATATCGCGTATGCAATATCGCAGCCTACTGCAATGTCTATAAATAAGAGGCGGCTTTCCCTTGTTCAATCATCTAGGTCTAGACCCTTAGCCAAACTATAGTAGTTTTACCATTCTAGAGTTAGAATAATTTCCATGTGCTTGCAGTAGGAGTCTTAAAGTGAACGGATCTTTATTCGAGCAAATTGTACCTGAGCACACATTTGTGTGCGACAATAAAGATAAACTTTCTGATAAACCTTGCAGCATGTGGACTAAGCTAAATAAGACTTAATTACAGTTAAATGTTTAAATGTTTTCCTAGATAATTAATCTCTCTCAACCCTTGACTCTCCTAGTTAAGTGCATTCAGTACAACCGCTTCGAGCATGTGTGTAACACTTGGCAACCCAATAACGAGTAGCATTTGGTAATCCCAACAGCATTGCACTGGTTCAGGGTGTGTGCGGCGAGTGGGAACGGATACTGGTGCTAGGACAATTAGAACTTAGTTAGTGAATAGTTAATGAAAGTTAGTCACTTAGTTCTCTTCACCCTTCCTCATTAGTATAAGACAATAAAAAGATAAAAGATATAAAAATCATATACCTCATGCTTACTTAACCATACAACCGTGACAATACAAGTAAGTTTGAGAAGACAACGATTGATTAAACTTAAGTGTTCCATTAAGGCGTGTAAGCACTTAGTCCTTGGAGTTCGACTGGATCGTGCGTGAGACACTCGTATTCGTATGGTTGAGTGTAGGGGTACATCGCCACTCATCATTGGCACCGCTGCTGGGGACATAGTTGTTTGTGCACTACGTAGAACATAGGAAATCATCCATATCGTTAGGAAGCTAAAACACCTTAGGGCTAATCAAAAGAAAAAAAATAAGATAACAGTAAACAACACATTGAATAAGACAAAAATGTCTTCTTCTTCGCACAAAAGCACTTCACCAGCTAGGAACAACACGAGAGACAGTCGGCGGCACAACACACATAACCAAAATCTATGAATTCCTCAACAATTCCGTGTGGTATATATTCATCACGATGAGTATATACCCAACTTTACCTTTATTCTCTATCAAGATGAACAATTGCGTTGGAGAGACTTGGAGGGTAACATAGTCTTGCCTCCAGACCGAGTAGTCCCCAACATGCTCCTTCATGCTCTTGCATGAATAGGCATGTCACAATTGTACATAGAGTACGTTGCATGTGATTACGACACAAGGGACTACCATCCTACAAAAGCACAACATCAATGGAACTTGCAACAGAAGAGTTACCACACATCTTTGAAGGGTAAAGGACCCCATAACGCTCCATCCATCTTAAGCGAAATTGAGGGTGGTGAACCTATTTCAATAGGTTCTCCACAAAATGATGTTCCCCCTCCTAATGATGGTAAGGAGGTGGTGTATCAGAACCTTCACTCCATGATTCACAACCTTGGTTCTGATCCCCACAAACATCAAGTGTTCAACGAGGGAACACAAACACATGATAAGAGTGGGCATTCTGATCGTCATCACGATCAGGGCTGGGACCACCAAAGAGAAGGTAGGGAACATCGTCATGGTGATGGTTCTCCTTCTTCTTCACCTTCATCGCCACATTCACCCTCTCCTTCAGTATCAGGACACAGTCATAAGGAACCTAACCATGAGGATAAGGGCAAGCAAAGTGAGAAACCTTGATGAGAGAGTTGGGAAAGAGGACGAGGACACTTAAGAAAATCACAACATAAAAGAAGTGAGAGTAGGGAACCACGTAGACATCATAGACACTATGAAAGAAATGACCATGAAGAACTCCTACTCGTAACCTGAAGCATGTTAGACATCACAGAGGCTATGAGAATTCCCACAAGGCA
>MNCI01010098.1:70289-85704 GCA_015680685.1 Gnetum montanum | reverse complement strand
GAGGTAGTGACTATGACAAAAAGAAAAAGAGGGATTTGGACCATGCACGTAACAAAGGTAAGGGAAAATTGGCCATCACCAAAGAGGTTGTAGATTCTGATACAAAAAATCATGGTGGATGTGATATATGCTAGTATGACCATCCTAAGGGATGTTGTCCAATAATCTCACACCTGCAAGAGTCTGGGGTGTATGCACTTAACCCACGACTTAACAAACGACAAGCACCCTGAAGGTTACCTTATCCCCAAGGTAACCCAAGGCAGTTCCACCAACCTTTAACGTATTATCCAAGTGGAACTCCACCACAACCTATTGAGCAATACCAACAGTGGCAATACCCACAGTCATGGGGGATGCCACAACCAAAGCTACAATACCCTTACCAGCAACTGGATCCGTATGGTTGCTATGTGTAGTAGCCAATCTTTCCATGTGACTCCGTTGGTCACGTGACATCACAACGTCACTACCAAGCTCGGGAGGATTACAGGACTCCCTCTCCTGGGAGAGACACACCACATACATACCATTCTCCAAATCCATCCACAACTCTCACACCAATAGCTCCATTACCACCTGCTCTAGCAATGCAAGGGGAACTCCCCACTCAACCACAACAATGCAATGCTACGAGAGCTGTAAATCTTCAACCGTTGTTGGTTTTGACAACCGTACAAAAAGAAGACCTTTCTTCAGAACCAACAAGCCAACCAAGCTCTCAATACCACAAGCGGTTGATCCTTTGAACGCTTCTCCATCAAATAAGGCTTTAGAGCTCCCTTCAAATAAAAAATAGAGCTCAATGCACATGATTATGTTGACACATGCCGTGACTAACTGGATTAAGGAGGGCCACCTTCCCAGGAAATTCTCTGATCCTAGAAGTCCTTTAATCTACCTCCAAGTTGCTGGGAATGAACCATGTAAAGCTCTTTTGGACTCAGGTTTCGGAGTCAACTTAATATCATAACAGATGTATAAAGCTTGGAACTTGCCTCAACTAAAGAAGAGCAATATTCACTTAGAGTCGGCTAACCAGTCCATCACTGTTCCCTTGGGACTGGTGGAGGACATCGTTACCACTGTGTGTGGTTGATCATACCTAGCTGATTTCCTAGCGATAGAGGTAAACAATGACAAAGGGGACTTCCCAATAATAATGGGGAGGGCATGGCTAAGTACCATAAATGCATGCCTAGGAATCCGTGATCTTTCCCTAGAAATATCTAAGGAAAATACTTTTGGGAAGATCGAGAAGAAGAAAGTTCCATGCATCACATACAGTGATACAGGGGGTGATTACGTACAAGAATGTTCAACATTACCTGTATGCAACCGGTGCACCCAAGAAATTAACATACAAAAATGCCTATATGTAGCAACCACACAACAAGAAGACACCCAATGGTTGATAACTAATCAAGAGAGCAACTCATCAACGTGCATGGAACTAACTGAAGGACCAACTTGCACCCACGTAGAAGGCATAGATGCACTGGAGTAAGAGTGTTACAAACTTTCAAACCTTAACCTAAAAACATTAATTTTGGGAAGTTGGAAACTCCTAAAAAATTCAAACACATGCTCTGATAGGAGAATACTAGTCGGTGAGCAACAGGCCAAACCTTATCATAAATCTAGAATGGTCAATGCACATAGTATCTATGAGAGAGGACGACCTCGTTCATTATTTCAAATCTTAGTCATGGGGGAGATGGCCACCTATGTTGATCATTTGAGGCCCTCAGTTCCTTTTGAAGTTTTTTTTTACACATTTTTGTTTTGCAAATTTCTGTAACTTTTCTTGTTTGTTTTTTGCAACATCGTTCATACTCTTTCATTTATTTGTGTGATTATTTATTTTGTTAGGTTTGTCACCTAATAAGTGCTCCTGATGGTGGTATGAACTGTATTCCATTGATTGCTAATGTTTGGTTTTTACCTTTGAGTTACAATGTTGATACTAAGGTATGATTCTTTTGATATAATAGGAAATGAGTCCACATCATCCATACATCCATGAATTTCTATGGTCTCTCTTGGCTTGGAAATATACAATCCCTTTCCTTAAATAATAAGAACTATTAATGAATCAGTGACTGGGCATTTCTCAAACTAAGGAAGGACTCAAGGATTGAAAAGGATGTGACTTCAAGGGAATTTGACGCATTTGTGCTATCCATTCTCTTGGGTGCTTGGATGTTTTCTTCTTGAGTTTTCCTTACCATTCTGACATTGCTCCATTATTGGGAAGCTGAGCTAATAAAAATAATAAGTCTTTGCATGGTGTGGTTCTCACATAAAAAAAACACAGTGAAAAATAGTGAGAATTCAAAGAATACCCCTTAGAAAAAATAATCATATGGGCTACATGCACTGCTTATGAAACTAAATAAAAATGTTCCCTCTAACTAAGGCCCTTCCTCACTTCCTACTTTCTATTTTTTTCATTTTGTCAGAATGGTGGTGACTCTTTGGTGGAAGCATTCTTACTACTTCAAGTGGATGGATTGGCCAAGTGTATTAATGTGAAGTCACTAAATGTGGATTTTTTGAGGCCGTATTTGGAATGAGAACTACTAAGTTACATTAACCATAACTACACAAGGGGCTGTACACCACCTTGTTCTTGAGACTCCATTCCATTCTCTTCTTTCCATTATTCTTTCTCCATTTTTCACCTCTTTGCTGGTTGTATCAGTAGTCCATATTTTGGTTGACGCATTGTTTTCTTTTTGGTAAATTCTTGTGCTTTAGACTTTAACTCATGTTTCCAAATGACATTTCTAGAGCCTATGGACTCTTTGAATGTGGGATTTTTAGGGCATTAAGGGCATAAGCCTGCTTTGGGGAGGACCCACTGACATTCCTATTTGGTTCATTAGCTAATTTCTTTCCCTTAAACATTTTCAAAATATACTTTTATTTTGTTCATTTTCATTCCTGACATTCATTTTATTGATGTTGTTGTTGTTTCTTTTTCTCCATTTTTCTTATTCCTTATCTTTTTCCATTCTTTCTCTACTGGAGGTTCGCTCTTAGTCATGGGGGTCCTGGTCCAATTTTTTTGATTTTCTCTTAACCCCTACACCTTGGGTAGTCACCAGTGTTATATCTCCAAAATCCACATCAGCCATGTCACAACTTAGCCAATGGACCACACACTAAGGCAAGGTATCAACTACATTGTGATTCATTTACCCTTGCTAATTTAAGATTGTGTTGTGTGTGTAGATGGTAATCATACACCAATGGATTAGACCCAAAGGAAACACTTGGAATGGACTCGTGCTGGAGTAGTCATGCAAGGAATAAGATCAATGACGCAGTTATGGATGGACAACAAAAAGCATGATCTTGGCATTGGCAGCAATAGACTTCTTCTTTTCTCTCTTTCTTTTCTCTTCTCTCTTAGCTGCCAAATAAGGCTGGATGTCAAATGTGCATAATGTTCACGTTTGTTATCATGAACACTAATTTTGTCATGTATTGTAACGATGATCTGTTCACATGTCACCCCATTCACCATTAGTATCATTCATGTTAATAATCCCATACCTTTCCAATATTTTGTAAGGAACTTAAGGACGAGTTTTCATTTAGTCAAGGGGGTATGATGAGCTACGATATTGCATCATCCCCTGCAATATTGCGCCCTACCCCAATGTCTATAAATAAGAGGTGGCTTTCCCTTGTTCAATCATCTAGGTCTAGACCCTTAGCCAAACTATAGCAGTTTTACCATTCTAGAGTTAGAATAATTTCCATGTGACCATAGTAGAAGTCTTAAAGTGAACTAATCTTTATTTGAGCAAATTGTACCTGAGCACACATTTGTGTACAGTAATAAAGATGAACTTTTTGATAAACCTTGCAGCATGTGGACTAAGCTAAATAGGACTTAATTACTATTAAATATTTAAATAATTTCCTAGATAATTAATCTCTATCAATCCTTGACTCTCCTAGTTAAGTGCATTTAGTACGACCACTTCTAGCACGTGTGTAATGCTTGGTAACCCAGTAACGAGTGGCGTTTGGTAATCCCAGTAGCATTGCACTAGTTCAGGGTGTGTGCAGCAAGTGGGAATGGATACTGGTGCTAGGAAAATTAGAACTTAGTTAGTGAATAGTTAATGAAAGTTAGTCACTTAGTTCTCTTCATCCTTCCTCATTAGTATAAGACATTAAAAAGATAAAAGATATAAAAATCATATACCTCAAGCTTACTTAACCATACAACTATGACAATACAAGTAAGTTTGGGAAGACAACGATTGATTAACCTTAAGTGTTCCATCAAGGTGTGTAAGCACTTAGTCCTTGGAGTTCGACTGGATCGCGGATGAGACGCTCGTATTCGTATGGTTGAGTGTAGGGGTACCTTGCCACTCCTCATAACTCAATTTGAGAAAGTTAGAATATGAAGGTTTCTACAATTAAAAAGGTTCTTGTGGTGGTTCTTCTTTTAAGACATATAAACTAACTTATTGCAAAAACTATAACATGGATGGTTGCACAATCTTCGATAAAGAATCCACATACAAGTTGATGCAAAGGTTTGAATGGAGATTAGAGGACATGAATTTAGAAAATCAAGAACTTCAAGTTATGGGAAAGAAAAAATGATCATGATTTTAGAGAAACCAGATAGACTTGACATTACTACTTAAAATCTAGCCATCAAGAAAAGATGTGTAGTTAATGCACATTTGATTGTCGACTCAAAATGCCCAGATTTTAGACTTTGTTAAATATCTTACTTGATTAACAAGATCAAGGAAAGTTTAAAGGTCAAGATATTCCTAACTTATACCAATCTCAACCTAGTGCCAATTATCCTCTATAGAGACTTCAATGTGAAAGTTGAAAGTGATGTTTATAAATTTCTAAAATACAAAAGTGTGAAGGGGCCTTTGAAAGAGGAACTCAATTTAAAGAAGATGTTCCAAAAATTCATCATACCATTTCATTGGCTAGTACATACTCCACATATTTTGAATCTTTAGTAGATAGATTAAATCGCTAAATTATATACCAAATGATGTTAATGAATAGTGTTCATCAAGAACCACAATTCACTAATTATGTTGCCATGATTCTAGAAGATGTGTCAACATCTTTCTTCATTGAGATTCTAGACTACATTTAGTAAAATACGTAATTCTTCCTAGTTACCAAGTTATTGGAAGTAATTCTTAAGGAAGAAATTGAGGAGCAACACCAAGCCCTACTATCCCATCAAGGCCATCTAATCATATAGCCCTTTTGGCAAAACTACAACTATATTCCTTGATCCTAAAGGTTGATAAAAATAAGGGAATCTTTTAACTTTACTTTAATTTCTTGTTTTATTCCTCTTTATTTATTTAATTTATATTTATATTTCTATATTAGGTAAGTCAAATATTTTAGGTAATATAAGTGGAAAAGAGAATTTTCACTACCTTCACTTGAGTAACTAGAATTATGAGTTGCAACTTATGTAACCCTGGTTAGGATTGGTAAGATGAGATTTGATTCCCACATATTGTTTTCACTTATATTTCACTTGCAAACTAGGTGAGAGAATTTTAAAATTTTAATCCCATTTCAAAAGGAGAAAAGAAATCATTAATGAAATATTTGATCTAAACTTGAAATATGTAATTAATGAAATACAAAAAGAAACATCTAAACATGAAAAGAAATCATTAATGAAGTATTTGATCTAAACATCATTAATGAAATAGTTTAGAAATCCCATTTGATCTAAACTTGAAGGAACACAAACAAAGATGGGATTTGTAATTGTAGAAGCTTTAAAAGAGTAAGACAAAAAAGGGTAAAGTAAAAAATTATAATTTTTAGGTATCCTAGAGATAGAGGGTAAAATAGATGAAATTTTAGTTAAATTTTTTTTAAAAATTATAGATGATATACATATAACATTTTTGAACATTACTAAACTTTTTAGGGTGTGAGGTAAATGACATGAAAAGCCCTAACATGTAATTGTTAAGTTTTGTGATGTAGAAGATAAAGAGCATGTTTAGAGTCTTCAAAACCCTTTAAAGTAAAGTGAGAATGGAAAAAGCATTTGAATAAATAAGGATCTTATTGGAGAGGAAATTGCAGAAAGGGCTAAATAATGCTCACAACATAGAAGTAATTATAAATAAGTAGTATTTGAAAAAGTATTCAAAACATGTATAGGCCCTTTAAGGTGTAGATTTCTTAATATAGATCATGGGATTGCAAATAAGGTTATTTTTAAAAATAGTAGTAGTTTCTTTGATAGCTTTAATATTTTTAGTTTTTTTGAAACTTGTAAAGATGTTGGTTCTTTAGATTTTATAGTTCTCAGATTTATTAAATTTGTTACAAGAAACATAAGAGTAGGGTGAAGAGGTAGACTGTTTGGTGGCATTGCAATGTTAGTGAGGAAATCTCTTGAAAATTGTATGCTTTTAGAAAAAATTGATGATCATAAGTAATATGTTTGGCTAAAAATATAATGCTAGCATGATTGTGCTTTTCTTGCCATATGCTATTTTGCCCTTAGAGATGCTACATTATATGATTCTATAGAGTTGTGTTGTAATCATCCTTTTTAGTTCTTTGGTAAAGATATTGTGGAATTTTTAGCAAAAAGGTCAGTGTTTATTTGTGGAGATTTTATTGTAAGAATAGGTTCACAATAGACAAAAACTATTCAATGGAAAAACAATATTGGCAGTTTAAATATTGTTAAAGATCATAGATGAATATGATGTTTGTAGATGGCACTTTTAATAAGATGAGTTAACAACTATTAGAATGGATAAAATTTTTTGATCTTCTCATTTGTAATAGCCTTGCAAGATTTCCTCAACCTTTTGTATTTACTTTCATAGGACATCAAGGTAACTCTTGCATTGATTTACTTTTGTGTTATAAAGATACTGAATTTATTAAGAAGTTGAAAATTGGAGAAGAATTAGTAAAGTCTTGTTATCATCATGTAGATTTTTTGTTTAAAATTTAAATTTTTTCTCAAACAACAAAAAATAAGAATAGAAAAAAATTTTAGTATAGAATTACCTTAGAAGTCAAGGAAAAATATATGAATGAAACACATAACAAATGGACTTTTGAAAGATAACATAAGAAACTTGAACAAATCTTTCTTACAACAACTAAGTAAGTTATACATTCACAACAATAGAATGCTTAAAAGAATTGGTTTGATAAGGATTGCATGTAGGCTAGACAAAATATTAAGAATGAAAATAGGAGTCAAATACAAAGTTAAGGAACATAAATACTTGATTAGAACCAAAAGAAGAAAATTTATCATGGAGTAGTAGAAGTATTTTGTTTACACCATTAAAAAGGAGCCTAGACAATTTTAACAATGTTTTATGTTATGAAGTCTTTTCATCATTAATTTTTCTTTTAAGATACTTTTTCATTTTACAATAAATTATTTGAAGGAGAGGATGATAATTCTATTGCTATTTTATAATAAAAACCTCTTTTATTTGCTCTTAAGTTAGTCATAAAGGGTATTGAAAAGCTAGTATTAGGAAAAGTTGTACATTTACATAGTTTATATGCAGAATTATTAAAGTAGGAAGGACTTTCTATTCATGGAGAAATATTACATAGATTAAATTCAACAATAAATAAAGGATTAGAGTAACACTGAAAAACTAGTAAAGTTATATTGTTATATGAAAAGGGAGATAAAAATAATTTCAAAAATTATTGAATAATCATTATGAGTAATATCTTTGCTAAGTTGTTAAGCACTCTACTAGAAAATAGAAGTAGTTCTTGGGTTCAAATTAACTAGGTTGGGCAAGGTGTTAAGAAAATTTTAAACAAAGTTACTCCACTATTGATCAATTAGTTACTCTCACACATTACATGGACTTTGTAAAAATTCCTAATAAATTTTTATTTATTTTTTATATTGATTTTGCAAAAGCATATAACTCAGTGGTTCATACAAAACTATGTTTATGCTTGTATAAAATTGGTCTTTCTTTAGATTTGATTACAACAACTCAAAGATTGTATGAGGAAGTAATTATCAAAACTACACATATTAATTCAAAAAAAAAATCAATTCTAAAGAAATATTGGAACTAAGCATTGTAACACCCTACTAATTGGGCTTAGGCCAGAAAAAATATTAGTTATATAAAATACATAACTATGTAGAAAATAAAATGCTACTTACTAAAATCAAATGGATGCTAATAAAAAATTAGCACATAAAGTAGTAGGCATTCGTAAATTGTTGCAAAGGACAAGAGAAAATATGTGGCAAATGTAAAACATGATAAAAAAAATAGTAGTTCCATGCATGCCAAACCTAACCTGTTCACTTCCAAAATAGGATGTAACCTATTTTCCTAATTCATAAATTAATAACCATAGTGGTGTGAAAATAACAATGGAAACTAAATTATATCATTAAAAATTATAATCTTAGAATGTAAATTATGATCCAATGAAACCACATGAAAAAATGGTGAAGATCCAAATGTAGCTACATCTAATAGGCATTGGACACTAATGTTGCATAAACAGAGAGAACCAACATATACAAAATAAAATGTAACATAACCAACATCAAAAACAAAATCAACCTACACTAAAAATAGACAAAACATAATACAAGTTCCACAACCAATACCAAATTCATAATTCTAGCTGAACATTATAACATAGAATCCAACTTAAGTTAAAATCATAATCTTAATTAAACAACTAAAAAACATGAATTAATTATCAACAACATCCTCTAAGTTCTTATCTAAGCTAATATAAACACTTGAAAATCACAAAAACCAAGGAAATCAATCCTAAGACTAAGCAGTGTAAACAAAATCAATAAATACTTCCTTATAGGTTTGGTTGGATGCATGACATAGTCGGATGGTCACAAACATGGGTTAGCTATAATTAAAAGTTACTAGATAAAAATACAAATCAAACCAATGCATCAAATAAAGAGAAATTTGAACAAAAAACCAAACCAATAAAATGAGAATTTACCACTACCCATTAGCCCATCCAACGAACAAACAAGTTGGTGACTCTATAATCCATATTAGCAAATTGGTGAGTTTATAATCCACATGTTAGCAAATGTTTGATGAGTCTAAAATCCACATCTTGATAAGTCTAAAAACCCTATATTGTTAAATTGAGAAGTCTAAAACCTATATATTATTGAATTGATAAGTCTAAAACTCATATATTGTTAAATGTTTGATGAGTCTAAAATTCATATATTTTCAAATTAGCGAAAGTGAATTGAGTATCGAACCAGTAGATAAAAAATCCAACAAAAACTTCCTGGGTGGTGGGAAAATAAACATAAATATCTAATGAAGCCAACTATTTCAAACCAAAGGACTAGTGAGCCTAAATCTTACATTAAGCATATATTTGATGAATCTAAAATTCATATATTTTTTTAAAGACTAGTGAACCTAAATCTCATATTGTGTCAAACAAGATATGGTTAGATAGATTTGTCAAAATTCCAAATTTTTAAACTAGATGATTTAAGCTAATAAGTCAAACCAAAATTTTTGAGGTGACAGATGGGGTTCAAACATAAAGTACATGTTTAGATGATGTATAAACTATAATAAAATATTGACAAAATAAAATCTAAATGTTTGAAGATCATTTTATGCTCCTACAATTGTTAAAACACCAACAATTATTGATTCCTAGTTTTCAAGCATTTTGGAAGCCCTAACAATGTTGTTTTTGGTTATTTCCTTAATTTTCCATTGCCTAGAGGCCAAGAATTACTTTACAAAAGTTGCTTTTCTTTTTTAGATGAATTCAAAAATATAACTAAATATGCATCGTGACCTTGTAACCATGTGATGATGAACCAACAAGGGTGTCTTGTAATCCATGCTAACATGTTCAAAAACTTTTCCTGCTAGGCCAACATTATCTAGAGTCATGTTAAGGGCTAAAAATGCAAAAAACAATTAAAAACCTTATTTTTCTAGCTGAATTATCAGTAGAATTTGAAATAAAGGAACACTATTGATGAGTGGCGAGGTACCCCTACACTCAACCATACAAAAGAGTGTAGCACGTGCGATCCGGTTGAACTCCGCAGACTAAATGCCTAAACGCCCCATGGAACACTTGGGGTTAATCATTCGTTGTCTTCCCAGACTTACTTGTAGTTGTCATGGTGTATGTTTAAGTAACTCCAAGGTATATGATATTTATGGTCTTTTATGGTTTTTCTCTTATGCTAAAGGGTGAAGGGTTGAGAGAGCTAACTAACTCTAACTAAGGACTAAGTCTAAATTAACTAGCATCAACATCCATTTCCACTTACAGTACACACCCTGAACTGATGCAACTGTGGCTACCAAAAGCTAATCATTATTGGGATCACCACACGTAACGCACGTGCTCGAAGTGGTCGTATTGAGGCACTTAACTAGGAGGAAATGGTTGAGAAAATATATCTAGCCTACGTGCGATGAGTAGCCGATTCCTTGACTAACCGTACACATCTGCTGTGCATGACTACCACTGGGATTACCAAGTGTAGATCCTAGATATGCCACTGGGTTACCAAGTAGTCACACGAGATGCTTGTAATTAAGTCGTACTCATACCACATGCAATGAGCAGCCGATTCCTTGACTAATCGTACACATCCTTAGATGCTCGTAATCAAGTCGTACTCATACCAAATTATAGAAAAGAAATAAATAACACTTAAATAAAATCCTATTCCATGCACGACAAGGTTTATCCAATCAAGTTCGTCTTTATTGCCATACACAACTTGTGTTTAGGTACAATGTTGCTCGAATAAAGATCTGTTCACTCTAGGACTCCTACTGCGGGCACATGGAAAATAATCTATCTCTGGAGTGATCAAATTGCCAGAGTTTTCCTACTTCTAGACTAGGATGAGAAATGAGGGGAGTGCCACCTCTTATTTATAGATTTGGTGGCAGACTGCGATATTGCATATGCGATATGGCACATGCGATATCGCGTCTCACCATACCCCCATGACTGAATGAAAACTCATCCTCGAGTTCCTTATAATAATATCAGAAAGGCATGGAATTATTGAGGATAATGGAACTAATGGGATGACATGTGAATGGATCATTATTACAAGACTTGAGAAAATTGGTGTTCATGATAACAAGGGTGAACATCTTATTACAATGACATCAGGCCTGTGTTGGCAACTGAGAAAGAGAGAGAGAAAGAAGTGTTGCTACTGCCAATGCCAAGATTGCACCTTCATTGTTCGTCTATAAGCACACCATCGATCTTGCTCCTTGCATAGATGCTTCAACGCTGCTCCATTTCAAGTGTTTGCTCCAGATCCAATCCATTGTTGCATGTCTGCCATCTGCACACACAACACAATCGTACATTAGCAAGGGTAATTGAATCATCATGTAATTGATACCTTGCTTTGGTGTAAGTTCATTAGCTAGGTTGTGGTATGGCTGATATGGATCTGGGAATATATTAATGATGACTACCAAAGGTGTAGGGGTTAGGAAGAAAATAAAAATTTTCGGGGCTAGGAGAAAATCGAAAAAATTAGGCCCCGTACCCCCATGACTAATTGCAAACCTTTGGTAGCATTAAAATGGAGAAGGAAAAGGAGTAAGGAAGATAGATAAAAAGGGACAACTATGGAATCAATGAAATGGATTTCAATATGGTAATGAAAAAAATAAAATTAATTACAAAATGTTAGGGGAAAGAAGTTAACGGATGCTCCAAATAGGAATGTCAGTGGGTCCTCCCCAAAGCAGGCTCATGCCCTTAATGCCCTAACAAACCCACATTCAAAGAGTCCGTAGGCTCCAGAAATGTTATTTGGAACAAGAGTTAAAGTATTAACTGCAAGAATTTACCAAAAAGAAAACAATGCATCAACCAAAATATATACACTCATGATACAACCGGCAATGAGGTGAACAGTGGAGAGAAGGGTGGAGAGAAGAGGATGGAATGGAATCCCAAGAATAAGGTGGTGTACAGCCCCTTATGTGGTTCATGATTAATGTAACATAGCAAATCTCATTCCAACTTCGGCCTCAAACCAACCACTACTAGTGACTTCACATCAATGCATTCAGCTAACCATCCTCTTGAATAACAAGGATGCATTGCCAAAAATCCATCACCATTCTGATGAAACAAATGAGAGAATGGGAATCGAGAAGGGCCTTAGTTAGAGGGAACACTTTTGGTTCCATAACCAGTGCTTGTAGCCTAAGTTTATTCATCTAAGTGGTGTGCTTTGAATTATCACTTTGTTGTTGTTTTTTTTGTGTGTTTTGTGTTTTTATGCATGAGAACCACACCATGCAAAGACTTCGTATTTTTATTGTCTCAGCTTCTGATAGTTGGGAAACATCGGAATGGTAAGAAAACTCAAGAAGAAAACATCCAAGCACCCAAGAGAATGACCAACATAAAAGCATCAAGTTTCCTTGAAGTCGCACCCTTTGCAATCCTTGAGTCCTTTCTTAGTTTGACGAATACCCAGTCACCGATTCATTAAAGTTCTTATTAGAAGGGGACTATACATTTCCAAGCTGAGAGAGACCATAGAAATTGGTAGATGGATGGATGAAATGGTCTCATTGTCTGCCAAATCAAAAGAAGCATACCTTAGTATCAACATTATGACTTAAAGGTAAAAATCAAACATTAGCAATCAATATGAAAATAGTTCATACCAACATTCCGAACACTTATTGGGTGATAAACTTACATGGTGGAACACACACACACACACACACAAAATGGAAAAAGTATAACGATGTTGCAAAACAAAAACTAGAAAAGTTAAAGAAATTTGTAAAACAAAAATGTGTAAGAAAAAAACATGTAAAACAAAAATCGAAAAAGAACTGAGGGCCCCATATGATTAGCATAGGTGGCCATCTCCCCCATGACTGAGTGGAAAGGGAGAGATCCAAAATAATGAGCGCCTGTTTGAGTTTCTTAAAAGTGTCCAACTTCTCCCAAATGATGATCTTAGATTAAGGGGTGGAAGTTGGCGATGCTCATATTCCAATGTGTCTATGCCTTTGTTATGGGCATAGGCTTCCTTAGTTTGTTCCACGCATATTTGGTTGCTCCTTCGAGTAGCTGTCAACCATGGGGTATCTACTACTTGTTGTGTGGTTGCTACATACAGGCATCTTTGTTGCAAAGTTTCAAGGGCACACCTGTTACATGAAGATATTTCCTCCATGTCATCACTCGATGAATCACTGTATGTGATGCATGGAACTTTCCTCTTCTCAATCTTTCCACAAATGTTTATCTTAGAGATTTCCAAGGAAAGATCGTGGATCCTAAGGCATGCATCTACTGTACTTAGCCATGCCCTTCCCATTATAATTGGGAAGTCCCCTTCGTTGTTATTAACTTCAATCACCAGGAAATTAGCTGGGTAAGACCAACCACACATAGTGGTAATGATTTCCTTCACCAATCCCAAGGGAATGGTGATGGATTGGTCTGCCAACTCTCGTTGAATGTTGCTCTTCTTAAGTTGGGGTAGGTTCCAGGTGTGATACATCTCTCATGAAATTAAGTTGACTCCAGAGCCTGAGTTAAGAAGAGCCCTATGTGGTTCATTTCCGGTGACTTGAAGGTAGATTAAGGGAATCCCAAGGTCAGTTAATTTCTTGGGAAGGTGGCCTACCTTAATCCAGTCGGTTACGATATGTGTTAACATAACCATATGCGTTAAGCTCTGATTTTGAATGGAAGGGTGCTCCGAAGTATTAGATGGTGGAGAAGTGTACATGGGCCCAACTGCTTGTTGTTGCAAGAGTTTGTCTGGGCTTTTGGTTCTGAAGTAGGATCTTCTCTTTTTACAGTTGTTAGTACTAGCAGCACGTTGGATATTTACAGCTCTCGTAGTGTGACGTTGCTACAATTGAGGAGTTACTGCCTCCGTTATGTCAATCATACTTCAGGTTACGAGTACAGGCTCATCATGATCGTCTCTTTCATGATGCCTGTGATGTCTACATTGTTCCTTACTCTCCCTACGTCCTTTCCCTTATCCTCTCTCTTAACTTTCCCATCGAGGTCTTTCGTCCTTTTTACTCTTATCCTCACCTTTATGTTCATGGTGGCTGCGCCCAAATGTGGAAGGAGAGGGTGAGTGATGTAAAGAAGGGAAAGAAGAAGGGGAACCATCACCATGACAATGTTTCTTGCCTTCTCTTCGGCTGCTACAGCCCCGATCATGGTGATGATCTAAGTGCTCATCCTTAGCATGAGTGGTTGTTCTCTCTATGAACAGTTGTTGTTCACAGGAATCAGAACCAGGGATATGTATCATTGATCATAGGTTCTGATACCCAACCTCCTCACCATTTTTAGGAGGGGGAACATCATTTGCTAATGAACTCGTGATAAGGGGTTTCTCATCTCCTAAGGATGTGCAAGACCTTGCCCTTCAACAGTGCATGTTGACTCTCCTACCTTAAGTCCCTCATACGTTGGGCATTTGTGGGATAATAATCCCTCATGTCAAAATCTTCCACAACGTATTCAACATATAATTCTTACATGCCAATTTGTGCCAAGGCACAGAAAAGCATGCGAGAGACTGATCGATCTGGGGGTAACACGATGTTACCTTGCAAATCTCTCCACCGCAGCTGTTTGTCTTAATGGAGAATAAAAGTAAAGTCTAGAATATACTCATCGGGATGAGTATAAACTATCTTGTATTATTTAGGACTTGGCTGATTTTGGTTATGTTTTTTATGTTGTCGACTATCTCGTGTATGGTCATTAGGTGGTGAGTTGCTCTTATGAGAAGAAGGCATTTTTATTGGTGTGCTATTTCACCGTTATATAAATTTTCTCTTTTGATTAACCCAAAGGTTCGTTAAGGCTCACAATGATGTGAGTGATATCCCTTATGTTCTATTCGGCGTACAAACACTTAGTCCCTGGCAACAGTGACAATGATGAGTGGCGAGGTACCCCTACACTCAACCATACAAAATGAGTGTAGCATGCGCGATTCGGTCAAACTTCGTAGACTAAATGCCTAAACATCCCATGGAACACTTGGGGTTAATCATTCGTTGTCTTCCCAGACTTACTTGTAGTTGTCACGGTGTATGGTTAAGTAAGTCCGAGGTATATGATTTTTATGGTCTTTTATGGTTTTTCTCCTATGCTAAAGGGTGAAGGATTGAGAGAGCTAACTAACTCTAACTAAGGACTAAGTCTAAATTAACTAGCATCAGCATCCATTCCCACTTACCGTACACACCCTGAGCCGATGCAACTGTGGCTACCAAAAGCTAATCATTACTGGGATCACCACACATAATGCACATGCTTGAAGTGGTTGTACTGAGGCACTTAACTA